>CAWVOY010000309.1:0-18006 GCA_963931895.1 Eupithecia pulchellata | reverse complement strand
TGTCTGAACGTAGACTTACTCGTAATCAGATCACATGACAGCGTCATGTTTGTGCTGTGCGAGCTGAAACAAACTTTAGCTCCTTAGTTAGCCTTAAATATATTTTCTGTTACCTTCCTGTCCGCAGAGTGCCTTAGCTTTAAACAATGTTTTAGACTCTAGCTGTACCTAACACAGTTAAGTTCATTTCAGCTCGCGCAATTATATATATATATATAGCTCTGTCTTGTTTTGTGTCCACTCCTGGCAGTATACTACTGTAGAAACAAGGCTCCGCTGCCCGAAGTGTGATCGTTTTATTTTTGAAAGATGATAATAATTTTCATTCTATTTGACACTGATATTTTGCTCCGAAGAACCGTTATAGGTACATATGTAGTAAGTATGCATTAAAAAGCTAAGAGCCATAAAATTTGTCGCATAAAAACTGCCCTTTATTTGTTTTAGTAGCTGAGTAAACCACTAAGCCAGAGCTGTGGATTAAAATACAAAAAGGTTTCCTGTGTCCATAGATTTGTGACGTAAATTTTATGAAAAAAGACGATCGTACTGCTTTGAATTAGCTTATTAGTAGGATGTAGAAACTCCGACTGGCGCGGGGAAAACAGCGGCAATTGCATACGCCGTTATTTGGCTATGGTATGACAGAAAATATCAACGATCGCGAGTTGAGGTTTTGTTTGTTAGTTGTTATTTTGCTTATGAATTTCACATCTTCATCAGCGTACCCTATCTATATAGACTACTGCTGCATATATGTACATAATTCTCCCCCCTTAAGGTTCCTCTGTACATTTCTGTATCCTATACTTAATATTAAAATATGGAAAAAAAAATATTCAATTTCTTATTTATGATGTTCCTTCATTATTTGTTGAATATAATTATATATCTTGTTATTATAAAGTCCACCCTTTAGCCCACATTAAAAGTGCGATTTACAGATTAGATAGAACATTAGAGAGCCTATCTTAGGATATGATTATCATGTAATATTCAATAATTTTGAAGAAAAAATACGTTTCAACAAATACGTTTCAGTTTCAATACGTGCAAAAAATTATACATAATGTAATTGGATCTATCTTTTTTACCTATTCATGATCTCAGATGCAATAAAAAAACAGCTTTAGGAAGAGAAATTTAATACAAAATTAATGCTATTGCCAACATCAAATTACGTCAATTCAGTCTTACAATATTAGTTAACTTATACTAATAATACATTAGGCACTGGCACAATTTTCTCTTATCATAACTAAAGACTTTAAAAGTAGTTAAAAATGACAGTATAAAAACATCCTGTATCTTACAACCTGATTTTGATCCAAAAACATCTAGTCGCAAATGATTGCGATGAATACAAAAATAATATTCAAAGTGTAAGTACTATATAAATAATATAAGTACAAGAGCTGTCATAATTCATTTACTTACATACTCCTAAAATACAATAAAAATTACAATAAATTCAGTAAATTATATAGGGAAACCGTCTTCCTTCCATCATGTAGGTTGGAACAATAACTATTAAAATATTATTATATTACGTATAAGAAGAGTATGAGCACCAATAAAAACAATTATGGAAACAAAATGCATTAAAAATAGCCTTAACATAAATAGGCAAACATAATTATCACAATTTACAACTTCAACATTCACTTACAATTAAAAGCTGCCATAAACAGAAGAGGTAGATTGTGTTTGGATTTAGAGTCACTATGAAGCTTCCATGTGTCTATGCACTGTTACCGGTGCTATGACACTGTTTTTACCACAAGGTAGAACTGTAACACTTAAATCTGAAGGAATAAGTCTCGGCTTTATTTTAGCCGGAAGAGGACAACTCACATCTGATTTGGTATCGTCGGACAGAATAATAGGATCATTGACAGAGAAGCCCGTGGCCTCTGAATCCTCGTGAGGAGTCATTGTCGAGTAGCCGTGGTCGGAACCATTCACCGTATGAGCCCTTCTATAACCGGTCACCACCCGATACGGTGAAATCGGAGCGTCTATTTCCATTACAGGAAGCAATTTATCCTGACCCGACTGATCGTGTGGGTCGTCAGATTGCAAGTGGCTCATTTGGACATCAGCGTCATGCCAAGTCTCTGCCGGGCCGTCGACGTACAAGTTATGGCAACTAGCTGTTGTCACATTTTGCCTGTAACAGTATATCGCCACGGCTATGATCAGGCTGATCGTAACAATACATCCTGCTATAGGCCCTATTGTAGAGTAACTTCCAAAGGCATCTCTATTAACGTGCCCAAAAGTACCTTCACCATAAGGTGTCACGGCACCTAGAACGCCGTTAAAGCAAGTCGACTGAGATGTGCAAAACGGGGACGTGAGTGAAGAGTGTCCATCAGTGTCAATCTGACACCACTCGCAACCCAACACCCCTAGGCAAGAAGAATGAGACAAATAATTTTCACATTGAAAATCGAAACATGATTTTAAATTTTCGGCAAAATTATGAAAATAATGAGATTTATGATTATTATTTTCCAACATCATTGCGCAAAGGGGAATCTCCTGATCAGATTGTGACATATCGGCGTTGCACTCATAAGGTTCAGAACTGCATTCGCAAGGGCATTCACATTCGGTTTGTTCCATGCGGTTGCAGTTGAAACAAAGACGGTCTACCATGCTGCACGGACAGAAAGCACCGATGCTGCATGATGCGTTCACCAAGCCCACAAAGGCGTTAGTCCCTGGAATAGCAGCAATGTAATAGTGGACGCAATGATCACCAGATACAATGTTGGACAAAACGTTAGGCAAGGAAGTGTTAAATTCATAGAATCTCTGTATTGTTTTATCATAGAAGTTGTTACAGAGTCTCTTTGTAACCAATCCTTTGTGGTTCAACATATCCATAGCAATCATGGATTCTTTGTGAGTGATATGTTGCTGCTCTATAGGCCCAGAACTGTTTGGGTCCATTAGCCCAGGATGAGAAACTAAATATCCTCTATTATTCATGATAAAACATTTAACATACGGCATTGCGCAAAATGGCATACTATCTACCAAAAGCTTATAAAGAAATCCCATTGTGACGTCCATAGATACAACCATATTGGGATAAAATGAGTTTTTTACTGCATATGAAATTGAAACAACATATCCAGCTCCACCAACATCCAAGTTTGGGGGAGTTAAAATTATGCTACCTGGATTGTCCATAGCGTAAGTATACCAAGGCCTTCTAATTGGTTCATAATCATACTCTAGAACAGTGCCAGGAAACATGGCAAGAACACCACTTTCAGTCACTGCATATCTTCTAACTATATATTTGGAATAAGCTCCATGCAAATGTTGTCTCTTATAAAAGGATAAAAGAGAGTTAAGAAAGCCAACATCCTGCTGTATCTCTTGTTTTAGACCAGGATTTGATAGTAAGCCATGTGCTACACTTTTCAAATAGGCCAAATAATTTTTCATGTATGTGATGGCTTCTTGGCCATCACCCATGTCATAAAGATAAGTAAAAGGCGACTCAAAGCTTGAAGGACTTAAGTACACAGTGCCCTGATCAATAGTAGCTATTTGTTTGAAATGGCGACACATTTTCCCACTTTTTGGAGGGAATAAATCTAGTCTATGGAAAAGGATTTCTTTGCTGCTTCTTGTAAAAAATATATTAGTTTTGTTAGAAGCACTATGTTCTTTTACTTCAGATACAACACATACAATGTACAGTTTTTTCACCCATTTCCATAAATACATAAAAGTTTTGGTAGAGTTTTGTTCATTAATGGTTAGATTTCCTGATGGTTTTACTAACATTTCAGGTAATACAAATCTAGTAAAGTTCTGAATTTCAATACTTTTAATGTTGGTAAATTTAATTTTATCTGATGTAGTTTCTGGTCTTGGGAAAAAAGTATGCATCAAAACTCTTCCTGAAAAATCAATGACAAAAGCCTTTTTTCTCAGATTGGTACCCTTGAAATAAAGAATATCTTCAGCTAGATCAGACCAATAAATGTCTAGACCAATAACACCACTAGTAATTGGAAGAACAAGTGAAACCATGTAGTCTCTTTCCGTGGCTTCCCATACTGGGCCTTCTATTTGAATGTCATTACTGTAATATTTACCTGGCAATAAGGATACAAATGCTGAAGCAACTTGTCCTACTACTCCACTGTCATTGATGTGAATCCTCATCACTGAATGGTTATTGGAGTGATTATGCCACTTATCTATGTGTAGAATCCCCAGAGAACAGTTTTTGTCAGCTTTGTCCTCATTTACTACTCCAATGGCAAATAACAACCCTTCGTCTTTTTTCTCTGTAAATGGGAACAGCTTCAACAGGCTATCATTCTTCAAAACTTTAGTGTCAGTCAAGAAAATAATCAATTTATATTTTGGAAGATTCCTTTGATCCAATATTTTCTTCAAGTCCTTATTTATGGCCATTGGTATTATACTTGAGGATGCTACCTCAACCGATGCTAGATATTCCCGCAGCAGAAGTTTATTATTTTCTGTAGCATTTCCCACATCTGAAATGCCTCCTGGGCTGCATGTATCTTCAAACTTCACAAATTCTGTCATGTTAGTCATCTTCAAAGCAATTAAATCTGTCTCTTTTAAGGCATATGCTGTTTCTTTGACAATGTTCACTGCATGTTGGAGAGAGTCTAATTTCATACTGTTGTCTATAATAAATACTACAAGTTTTGGGTCGGGATGCAACACCTTGTGATACATATATCTTAAATTAGAATGAGGCATAGTAGAGCAATCTCGATCTGTGGCATAGTCTATGTGGGAGAGAAAATATTGCCTCTTGATTTTTAGATCTTTATGGTGATTCATTTGAGTCTTTGGATCTGGCAAGGTTTCTGCTGACGGGCTTTTCAAGAACACTGATTTACGGATAGAGTTAAATGGGCATGGATGAGTGAAAGAGAGTGTACCAGTATCATTTATAGCATTTTTCATATCCTTGAGTATGCTTTCTGCTGAAGAGAGCTTGTAAGTTAGTTTGTCGACTATGCTGCTTAATGTTTCTGTATCTGATGTCAAATATCGGCTTACCTTGTACGAATTAGGTATTTCATAATGAGCTGTGTATTCTGTGCCAAGTTCTTTTACTATAATGTCACCAAACCTGCTGGCTAGAGTGTCGGATAACTTTCGAAGACATTGTTTGTAGTCGCCGCCGCGGCTGTTAGTTGTAGTGCAATTATCGTTCTGCCCAAGGATTACAGGCACGTCAAAACACGCGGTTATCAATAGTAATATCTCTATTGGCTTCATTGTAGGAATAAGTTCAGATGATGCTATTGATTAGGTATGTTATACATTTTTGTCTATCTTCGATGTAACACAAGCTTGTTTTACATTCATAATTGTTTCCACGAAAGATGTGAAACCATCAGGAAATAGAAGACGGGGCACTTTTCATTGAAAGAAAAACAAATAAACAAAAGTTACACTCAAGCAACGCACGCTCGTAATCTCGTCTGTCAGTTTGACAAGAAAGAATTTGATGATGCAGTGATGCCAACAAAGTTTAAGAATTTTTTCTAGGTTTGTTTTTAGATTACTTATATTTTAAATTATTTTTCTTTTAACAAACAATAAGCTTTAAAACTTACGGAAAAAACCAACTTAATCATTGGATTTTTGAAGTATTTGAAAAATGTTGATTTTTAGCACAGGATCTCACAAATAGTTTTGTGGCTTTTCTGTGGAAACTAGTTTTTGTTTCATTCTGGGTTTGTTTTGGATAATCGTTCCTATTTAGCATTGGCAGCGAAGGCGCGAGACTGGGTGGGCGAGCTAGTGTATGAAGCCCAAATAAGTTAATAGTAACGGATTTATTATTGTATTGAGTTGGTAGCACCAAAGAGGCATTTTGAAAAAATGTCAATTTGACATGGTGACCGGTGCTATTCCATTGAAGACTATTGAAGGTTGTCTTGTCTATTTATCAATCATTAGAAGGAAAGCGTGAGCGGTAAAAAAAAACAATAGTCAGATTTTTACCACGCATCAATAGCTAAAAAACTTGACTGGCAGCAAAGTGGCAAATCCAAGGAACTTATACCCAACCTGGAATGTGCGTTGTCCATTTGACACCAATAAAAAATAAACCCTATGTGTATGACCCTAAGTCTATTATAGACAATCACTTGGTCAGAGAGACATCCGGTCCGAGGGAGAAAGGTTGCCAGGCGGATTATCCCCGAATTTAGTAGAAGTGGTAGGAATAAATAAATTTGACATGTCTTACTAAAAATCATTAATTTTCGTTCTATATATTTTCTAATATTTCTAATATTTCCAAGTATCTGTTAGAATGATAACATTTTTTTAGCAATAATTTGGACACTATATTGAAATGTCAATAAAAAAGAAAAAATTATAAGTAGAATATAATATAAGTTAGACTGGCAGCCCGTCAGCCATATTCATTTGTTGTGATTGGTGATGCTGATCCTGAAAGGGACAGAGGGCTCTCGCGAAGCTATCTCGCTCGGACCGCGCATCGGCAGCTTGTGCGCATTCCAGATTGGGTATAAGTTCCTTGGGCAAATCAGACACATAACGAAGAAGTCAAGTCAAGTCAAGAAAGGCGTGATCGATTGTATCGAACATGCGGTCTTGGCTTTCGGAGAAAATTTTCTCTTGTACATTTGTACGAGGAGAGGACGAGGTATCTTTCTCGATCTTCCAAAAATGCCTTGATGGTGGTTGATTTCCTCTGATCGTATTGTAACTTATACCTACTGATCCCTTACACTGCAGTTTAACTTGACCTTTCTATAGCCTTACAATGATTAATGTTAGGTTTAATGAGTATTTAGAGAGCCTTTTACAAAAGAGCCTACTTGAAATCCAGAAAATAACCAAGCCATAGTTCTTTACCTACCTAGTAGAGGTATTAGGTATCTACATACCTATAGATAAATAGATGGTACCAAACACCTACCTAGGCTACTAGGCTTTGATTATTATGACAAGTATATAATCAAAGCTACTAGGTTACCTAGGTGGCACATATAAGGTGGGTAAACCTAACATAAGCTAAACGTCGTCAGACACCAACGTTTCATCCCTTAGCGAGGGAGGTTCGCAGTTAGTCCGTTAAAGTCCGTTTTGGTCCGCTCATAATTAATTTTTCAAACTATGATAGTTAAAAGAAACATCTAAATACCTACTAGGTAACTACGTAATAGTAGGTAGGTACGTATTATAATCTTGTCGTAGGTAGCCGTTAAATAAGGTAACCTTGCGCGGACTAAACAACCTCTGTAGCACAGTGAGCGAAGGGTCTGGCGGGTTGGATTCGAGTTAGAGAAGTAGGTACATTATTGTCGAAACAAGCCGCATAATATAGGTACTTACCTATACTCCAAACAGATGCCTAGTTTTGGTTCGGTAACGTATGTCATCAGCAGCACTAGTTAGATGACGAGTAGGTAGGTATTCAGTCATCTCCACCTAATTACATGATTTGAAGTGTCTATCACCAATCCATAATAAATAGGTTGCTAGAGTAGGGGTAGGTAAGTTCACACATGTGTTTTCATCGATTGGTCAGGGGCGGGCGGCGGCGGCGGCGGCGACGTGCCTTACCGTCTGACCATTAACCCAGTTGTGTGGCGCTAGGCGGGCGCGCTGCCACGCCGCCGGGCCGCACCTCACTTCGGCGCCATGCAACTGCCGGAGACGCCGCCGCCACCGCTTGCTCCGCTGTGGGACCGCGTGCTGCGGGCGCGCGCCCTGCCCCCTGACCTAGATGTGGAACTCCTGTACGTCGCTATACGCGATCGCCTAACTCATCCCGAGTGGGAAGTGCGACTCCATGCGCTACGAGTCCTCGCCGATCTCTTACCTCTCTCCGGCAACGCACTGGCTTTCCCTTTCGACCAGGTTGTCGACAACTTGGGCCACGGCTCCCCAAATGTCCGGAAAGCGGCATTGGACGCCTTGAAAGTTTTCTGCACGCACTGTGAAGATCCCGAATGCGCTGCTAGAGCAATTTTGGACAAGTGTTATTACCACAACATTCGTCCCCATTCCGCGGGTGTTGATGTCAAAATGAATGTAATTACGGGATTGATTTTATCCATTCCATCGGTGATGGGAATTTTAAAGAGAAGAAACCAGACCTTGGATATGTTTCCAGTTTTTCAAATACTGGGCGAGAAGTTCTTTGATCCTGTGCACAGAGATGTAGCGCATCGAGCCATGATGAAACTTCGTAAAATTTGTGGACCCAAGGACTACACAATGTGCCTTTCGAGATTAGATTTGAAAATACAAGAAAAGTTTAGAACCCTTTGCGAAAATTTTGACGAAGATTCTCTAGATGTTTACTTCGCACCCAGGAAAAAAAATAATTACGATAAAAATCTGCCGCTCATTAAAGTCATCGGCAACCCAATCAGTGCCCCAGTGCGTGCGGCCATTGATTCATCTTCTGACGAATCGTATGGATATTATCCTTTTAATAACAATTTTGCTAAAGTAATTATTGAAACTGAAATTAAATTTGACTCTGATACTGCCATCACGATGACAGTTTTAGAAGAAACTGAAACTGAATCAGAGAGACAAACTGGAAGTGAAGATGGTTACGACAGTTCTGATCAAAATGTGCTAAAATACAGCGACGGGGATTCTGAAGACACTGATGTGATTGTAAAAAGAGTGCGATTCGGCGGTGAAAGTGTTAAAATAAGGACTCCAGACAGCGAGAACTTAATATCTAGTGAAGATGATTTGAATCACAATAAAGTTGTACAAACCGATAACATCGAAGAATTATCAAGAACCGTTACTCCAGTGAATGTGTCACAAACAAAAAAAAGTGGTATCCCGCTGCCAGTGATAAACAAACCTCAGAAACCTGATCAAATCGTGTCCAAATATAGCAAAGTGAAAATAAAATCAAAATCATTAAGTGAATTGTACGACTACTTTAGGACGAAAAATGGAGAACCTGAGGGTAAATCAAAAGAGTTTTCTGGGTTTGCGCTTACGATATCCGAAGTGAGATCTCCTCAGAAAGCCACCAGCCCGGTGCAGCCTCACAGAGAAGTGGAGGTCCTGCACAACCTTCAGCGGAGTCCTGTGGTGTCGCCGCGACGCCAAGTCACTAAAGTAAATTTGGATGAAGACGAGTAAGTTTTACTTTACCTAACCTACTATGAGGGCGTTGCTTTCTATACGCAGATTATATCTTAGGAATAATTCAGGATTTCACTGGGTAGGTACTTACGTGCCTACATATAACTTTGGACGACTATATTTCTTAATAATTTCAACTTTCTAATGAAATTAATGAGGTTTTATAACTTTTAATATTGTTCCTTCCATTCATTTGTTTCCGATCTATTTTGTAGCTCGGAGGGAGAATGCAGCACTTAAGACACCTAAGTAACCATTTTGTGTAGAAGCTGTAATCCATACCTGAAGCCAAATCATTTTAAATTAGTCTATATCTGTTAGACACAATGTGTTTTATGAAGTGCTTGATAAAAATAAATAAATGTCTAGATTCGTGCTAAATGTTCTGGCATCTACGCCTCCACCGCCGGAAGACCTGCGCTCTCCCAGGGCTCTCACGCCGTTGCGAGCGCACTACGACTGGGAAGAGCTCGGTATAATCCCCCGGCATGTGGTCCAGCAACTGCATAACACAGTAAGAAAAGAGAGGAGAGCACTTATTTATTTTAAAGAACAGCTGTGCGATTGCGCAAATTGATTTGATCGTATCCAGGTATAACGTTTTAACTATGCTAAAAAATACACAAATTTTTACCTAATTACTAAATTTTAAAGCCATTATGGCCTTTTTAATTTCAGGGTTAAGATTAAGGCACGCGAAACCCATGCGCCAGGAAAGGTACCTATTCTTTGTACCTTAATCATACAGCCAACTGACGTCATGACCAATATTGCGTCCAGTTTTCACGTTTTCATCGAACTACGTGTGATTTTGTGGTTTAGCACCACAGTATCTGATTGAGACACTTTTCTAAAATGGTTGTAATACCCTATTGCAAATTACCAATCAAATGTCAATTTTACAGGCTGACTTATTTTTGCGTGATCACACAGCTAATTCACTTTAGTTTTTATAAAATTCAAAAATCAATTTTATCTGATCAACTGATAATTGACGGGCAAAACGATATCAATATAAAACGATCTTTCCAATCAATACTCGAACTTGTTGGTCCTCCATAGACCTAATATCAAAAGATAAGCAAAACAAAAATCGTACTAGTGATTTCTTTTCAACTTCTTCTACTCGTGGACAAAAATTGAAGTAAAGAGATATCAATAACAAATTATTTCTTTTTTTGTAATAATTTATCTGTATGGAATTTGACTTGTCTAAGTGCTTATTTTGTAAGCCTAAGAAATAAAGTTATTGAATCTGAATCTGAGATACGAGTATGTTTATGTTTAGGAGAATTGGATAGCTGTGGTGAAAGCCGCTGACCACCTCCACAGTGCCCTGCTCGAAGCGGACAATGTGAGGAGGATGGAACCGGCGGCCTTATCGCTCGTAAAGCACATGTGGGCCCTTAGCGACGAGGTGCGTGTTTATAAGATTTAACATTATCAGACTAACAACTTAAGTACTACCTGATAGTTACCTATACGGGTGTTTTGCATAATGTAGTCAGGGCAATTTTAAGGTGCGACTGCGCGGTTTTTTTTAGTTAGGTACCTACTAGTGCATGTTAGCTTCCTAACAGTTGATTTACGCTCAGTCATTAAAATTTTCAAATTTCGATTGATACAGCAAAATATATCCTATCTACCAAGGTACATGATACACATATATGATTGCGTTCATGAACCTTATCCAAGAATAATATTGCTGGATGGGATTAGAAATCTAGGTTTGACTTGCTTTGGTTTGACAAGGTAACAGCGGCCAAAGCCCCAGCAGAAGGAGCAGTTTGCGCTTTAATCCGCGCAGCAAGCAGTGACTGTGCAAGACAGCTGCTGCCTTCCTTGGTATCCCGGATGGGAAGGGAACCGCTCCCGGCTGCCCTTCCTCATGCGTTGTTGCAAAGATTGGCGTTGCATCACCTGGTTGACCTCATATTTGATCCCACTATGATTGGAGTAAGTAGCTCGAAGGAGGGATATTTACATAGTAAGGCACTTAGTTTTGATCAGGGTTTGATATCACCTTAATTGGTGTGGAGTAAAGTATTTACACAAATAGGTGAACTTTTGAAATCGCATGACACGCAAGGTGAACCCTTGTCAAATCAAGTAATTTTTATTATATTGTATTCGGAGAACAAATAGTTTTACCCGCTTTAAAAATATGCTTACAACTTTTAACCGCTTGTGTATCTTTACGACCAGTGTGGCGCGGTGGGCGAAGGTCCGCCTGCGTCGCAGGAGGTTGCGGGTTCGATTCCCGCCTCGGGACAAATATTTGTACGATCTGCAGATATTTGTTCAGGGGTTCTGGTTGTTTTCTATGTATAATAAAAAAATATCTATCTATTTAATAATATTGTATTATGTATATCAGTCATCTAGTACCCATAACACAAGCTCTGCTTAGCTTGGGGCTAGATGATGCTGTGTGGATTGTCCAGCATTATTATTATTATATATTATTATTATCTTCTTACGGTGAAGATAAAAATACTGCATGCTTGGAGAACCACTTCTGTATAGGTAAAATGCAGTATTTTTTTTTAATAATAATAATTAATAACTAACACATACAGTAGCAGTAGGTACGGGAACCGATAGATAGGGAAAAATAAAATATAGGTACCTAATATACAAAAACAGATAATATATCAAGATACCTAGTTCAATTTCCGATGCACAATACGTCTATTAATCTGATTTAATTTATTAATTTATTTAAAAAACAGTAGGATAGACCTACCTATACCTAACCTACTAAGAAAATTAAAGTAAAATTATCTTGTTAGTAGTTTACTGTTCTTTAATTCTCAACTAGGAGTCTGGAGACGCAGAAAGCATGCAAAGCGCCCAGCTTCGTGCCACGCTCTGCCTAGCCAGGGCTGCAGGACCCGCCTCTGTGCTCTCAGCGGTTAGAAGACGACTGGCGGGCACCGCGAGGGCCGACATATACTGTAGCAAAGTAAGCCTGACATCATTAAAACAACGCTAGCAAAGAAAAACCATCATCATCATCATCAGCCTGCAGTCCACTGCTGGACATAGGCCTCCCCTAATGAGCGCCATAGCGCCCTTTCTTCAGCTTGTCGCAACCAGCATCTGCAAGCAGTCTTTCGCAGATCGTCATCCCACCTGGCAGGAGGGCGGGCCGGC
Organism: Eupithecia pulchellata; assembly: GCA_963931895.1. Lineage (NCBI taxonomy): Eukaryota > Metazoa > Arthropoda > Insecta > Lepidoptera > Geometridae > Eupithecia > Eupithecia pulchellata. Next base: position 5,676 of record CAWVOY010000309.1, on the reverse strand, counting down.
CCACTGCGACTTCAGTTTTCTAATTCTCTGAGCTATATCGATGTCTTTAGTTCTCTGTCGGAAAGAAAAACCAATGGCTGGCTAACATGAAACGTTTTCACAGGGCTATCAAGAGCATATTGATTGTTGTTCTGTTTCAGCTACGGGAGCGGCTCAGTAGACCATTGGAGAATATCAAACCCAGTTCCATCGCAAGGTAAAATGGTTTCAGAACTTCAATATTAAATGAATAATACTACATTATAACACTTCATGGTTCTTGTTTCGATGCAGAAGTTCCCAGCTGCCTGTTCCAGTGAGAAGACGAGCAAGATCTACACCACCACCGGCTGCGCCCGTGCCTCCTAGACGACTCAGACCATTGCCGGATTCTGCGCCGTTACCAAGTTAGTAAATGATTCCAATTTCCATCTTAGTAAGTTCATAAGTACCTGCTTGCCATTTCTTACCCCTCGGGATAAATATTTATACCTACGATCTGCAGATATTTCTAGGGAGTTAAGTTTTCTGGTCGGTTTCTATGTAGTAAAAATATCTATAGTACTCGTATATTATTATGTATATCAATTATATAGTACCCATAACACAAGCTCTGTTTAGCTTGGGGCTAGATAATGCTGTGTGAATTTCCAGCATTATTTATTTATTATTTTTTACGGCGAAAAAACGACCGTTTACCTCCCGCAATAGCGCAACGTCCGCTACTCGCGATCGGCACGACGAATGCGCACAAAAATGATCGTATTCAATTATTTTGCTTAGAAAAGAAATCTGACCATCACTTGCTAATCTAATATCTATATGGGCGCCCCTAGGCACGTGCCTAGTTTGCCTTAGGGATAATAACTTCAGAACAACAACAACAACAACATCAGCCTATATAGTCCACTGCTGGACATAGGCCTCCCCTAATGAGCGCCATAAGTGGCATTATTCATCATTTGGGGGTTATTGCCCATAATCCCCACGCTGGGCATGCGGGTTGGGGATCGTGTTCGTACAGAGGGCGCTGCTGCCCGCCCTCGGTGTGTTTCCCTTAGTCGCCTCTTACGACACCCACGGGAAGAGTTGGGGTGGTGCAATTCTATGCCGGCACCACACGGCATATACATATTATACTTCAGAAGATACCTACGAAAACCTTTAATCTTTTCTTGCAGGTGTTTCACAACTTGGACGTAAATATATTATGAAGCCACTTTCACCGATCCCTCTGAGTGACAGGTACGTTAATTTCAATAGCAATTTGATGGTTAATAATTTGTATTCCTTCGTGCCGATCCAGAAATTGCTTGGTTTTGACATTGAGCCGTGGGAAATAAGCCAGGTATAGCACCTGACTTATTTCCAACTATGCCGTACGATACGTAACACAAAAGTGCTGTATAAAAGCTGAATAACTGTCCACAATAGAATCCTTAGCTGTACAAGTCTGCTGAATAAGAGCGTTAGCAGCGCTGTTTCAGCTGATATAACTCTGATTTGGGCACAAATTAAACAGCTACAGGCTGAATAACTGTAACGATTGCTGTATATCAGCATTATTTGAGCATTATTAAAGGTAACAGTCACCCCAAGAGCTGAACAATGGCTGAATATCAGAGTGTGTGTTACCTCTTATACAGCACAATTGCTGATTATCAGAGTTTGTGTTACCTATTATACAGCACAAAGTATAGAACAGGATCTTAATAACGCTGAGAATTCACAAGTTGCGAAATTGTGAATAATTTTCACGTTCTCGCCCCTACTGGCTACCAAGTGAAACAATTTGACAAGTGTTTTGTGATGTTATATAGTGTTTATTGTTTTCGGTAAGTAAAAACTTGAGTATTTCTTCTAAACGCGTAAAATTCGAATGGGAAAGCATTTTTACTGTAAAATATCATATAAATATAGATGAAAATTTTCATGCGCTCTCAAAATAGTACCGTTTACTTGAAAATTATAATTTAAAATCGGCCGATTGTGATAAAAAATAAAACAGAAATCATATTTTTCTGCACATGTTATTTGACAATAAGCTGTTTACTTATAAATCACAGATTTTCTATTCATTTCCAGTTGTTATTTTCGTTGAAGAGACAAAGATATAAACTGTAAATATATTCATATTAATAAGTTATAATATAAAAATGGCAGACAAGCAATGTGCACTTTATTAATCACAATTAAATGCTATGGGCTGTATATGTATTCACTCGTGGTACATATATCAGCAATGAGCTGATTAGAGTAGTTCTTGTGTGAAACAATTCAGCCAAAGATTCATGAAAAGCTTAATAGCGGGTAACAAGTACGCAAATATTTTACAGTGAACCACTAAACTCTGTAGAAAATTTAGGGATCCGTAATTTATAAAATTAAATTAAAGCGCTGTGTGTAACGTCCTTCATATTTATTATTTTATTATTTAGTCATATACCTACTTACTTTATATTACAGGATAATTCACAAACGTCTGCCAGCGAAAAAGCACTCCAGCAGCAAGACACACTACAAGTTATCAACACGGGAGATATACAAACCATTCTTTCCAATCAAGCCGCTATGTTAGCGAAGCTTGATATATGCAATATTAATAATAAAAAATAAATAAAAATAATAAGATATATTTTTTCAATTGCCCATTTGCTTATGTTTTCACGTAATTTTTCTTGTTTATCATATTCAGTACACACACTGTCACTGTCTGAATTTTCAGAAACATTAGAGATATCTAGGTATCTGTCATTACTGCAAGATACGGAACCACTATCTTCTAATATTTGCTCTATACTTGCAGAGCTCTGTCCATCTAAATCTGCACGTCCTTCTATACAAACATTTGCGGATCGGGAACCCTGCCGTTCTAAAATTTCACTCCCCCTTGACTCATTATTTATCAAACGTGTAGCTCGTTCAGTGTTCCCTGTATCTCTATTTAAAATTCTAAAGTATTCTGCAGTAATTTTTCGGCGTATTCCTCCTGTTCTACGTTTATATTTCCACATTTCGATATTAAATACCACAAGTCCTAATGATGGCAGCGATTTACTGATAATCATATACGGGGCGCTGAAATAAACAGTCTTCAAGAACTCATTTAACTGCATTAGTAGATTAATTGCCTACGCAAGTACAAGTATTCAGCTCTAAGCGGGATCTTGGGTCACTTGTGATTTGTTATTAAGCAGTTTGCTATATTTTAGCATCATAAGAATTCACCCATAGTGATCATGTGGGCTGTTATAGTGCTATTATACGATTGCATGTAACAAGCTGATTAACATAATTAAAGTTCCACTTTGTGCAGCAAGACGCATTATATTGTTGTTAATTGGAGTCACAGTATAACTGCAAGCATTATAGTAGTTCACATGTTCTTTCTTAAAATGCAAGCGTTTTAAGGGCCACATGTGGCCTTCTATTCAGAATATAGCTGAATAGAAGGCTTGTATTGGTCCATTAAAGTGCTATAATGCAGCTGATAGTATTTTTGATTCCTAAAAGCTGTATAACACTGAACTGTAACACTATATTAACGCTCGCAGCATTACAGTGTTGTCTCCGTGACGCCATATAGTGCTTATATACAGCCGAATGCGTAATTGTGAGCTATTGCAGCTCGAGTGTACTCTAATAACTCTTCTCAAACGCTGAAGTTACCGACGTGGACCTTGTGTGATATCTTATAATGCAGGTTTGTGCTACTTGGGGGGTGCAGTGGGTTATTTGGTTTTTGTTATACTTGCAGATATTTGTTCCGGGTGTTCTGGTCGTATTCTTATATAATTAAAAAAAAAACATTTAATGTATTTTATTATGTCATCTGTCATCTAGTACCTATAACACAAGCTCTGCTTAGCTTGGGGCTAGATGATGCTGTATGGATTGTCCAGCATTTTTAAATACTAGCGGTCCGCCCTTGCTTTGCACGAATATATAACAAAAAACTCTAAAATTATAAATTTTTACAGATGTTGGCTTACTTATAGAGAACCCAAACTTTTCCAAATTTGGAAAATATTCTATAGCTTATGTTTATCAGGGATAATGAAGAATTCTTATCGTAAAATAATTTCTCAAATGGGTCCAGTAGTTTCGGAGCCTATTCAATTCAAACAAACAATCAAAACTATTTAAATGATTTATTAAATTAAGGTGTGCCTGCCTACTATGGATTGCCTATGGTTTTATGCCATATATTTTGCTAATTACGGACCTACCCAAGGGCTAAAGGTTGTCGTAACAAGTTGTCGAACGCGTGCTTACTGCTTACCTACAAGCTAAATTCACAATCAAAAGCAAGGCCAATAATTCAGGTTAAATTCTAATTTTCTTTTTGATTGTCCACTAGCTTTGGCCAATGCGATCGTTATCTAGGTGCCTGCTTTATGTAAATTCAGCCGAGCCTGGCTTCACCCACGCACGGAGTCAATCACCCCTATTCTGTGACTATGACTAACAAATCGATAGCCTAGTAATGGTTGTAGGGCCATAGGTTCTTCTACATATTAGGTAGTCACTTAGCAGTTTCGACTTAAGGTTGAACCGTTAATACCTACCTCATTCGGCTAGGTGTGCTGTGTGGATTTTGTCCAGGATTATTAATTTATTAGGGGAGGCCTATGTCCAGCAGTGGACTATCATAGGCTGGTGATGAATGATGAATGATGAATAAATTTATTGGATAGACGAGAATTATTTAGGTACCTACTTACTTAACTTATTTAAATACCCACTCCCTAATAGGCATTATAATGACCAATTATACCACAAACAAATGTTGAACCGTTTTAATTTTAACAGTAGTCAGTTTCTTTTGCGTTTTTAACTTTCCTGTTAGACACTGTAACAAGGACTACAAAAGCACGTTATAAAAACTTTTGTAGTATGAATTCAGAGCTTTGCGTGACTGTTAAAGCCACAGACTTGTTGGAACTATAAGCAGAACGACGACGCCATTTCCATCACGCTTGTTACCAAAAATACCCATTTTGATGGGACCTCTGCAAGTAGGTATGCTCTGTTTATCATGTCTAGACATATTTTCAAAGTCGGTCAAATAGATAAGTGCGAGTAGGTAGGTAAGGTACAATAATGGGTGTAATTGCGTGCCGTAAGCTGCCACAAGCACCACTAACCTACATTTTGAAAGTTAAATTTTATTTATTGGCCCACTTGTATGGTAGGGCGGCGGTATGAGCGACGGCTTGATCGAGACGACCCATTTCTGCTATCGCCGCTGCTAGATCGCTTCCACTTTTTACTCGGCTACTAACGTTTTTTACGTCTAATCTAACTAAACTGTGGTAATTAGGCATAATATTTTACGACGAAGCATTTACCCTAGTTCTAGGTACTTAATATTTTTATCGTAACCGACTTTGGTGAAAAGTCAACGATTTAGAGTCGATGATCATGATGATCATGGCCGTATATAAAAGCCGCGCTAATTTACATAGATACAGTAAAAATAGTTATTTTAATAGTTTGAAATGTAGGCATCGTTTAGAATTGATTAAGTAGGTGGCGGGTTCCCCCGCGTGTGGGTAGCGCGCGGTCGGGGAGGTGCGATAGCGTCAGTCGCGGAGCGTCGCGGCACGCGGCCACCGGGGCGGCATGCTGCGGCTGTGGTGCTGCCCGCGCCGCGCCGCCAGCGTCACGCCCGCGCCCGCCGCCGCCGTCGCCCCT
>CAWVOY010000308.1:0-26175 GCA_963931895.1 Eupithecia pulchellata | reverse complement strand
AGAACTACAACTGTAACTCGGTGGTCCGTGTCAAGTGTTTGGAAGACCTGTGCGAGTGCTTGGAGCGCTCCCGGAAGGCCTCCGCGGCGGAGCGGGTGGGGGGAGCGCGCCGCCCGCGCCGGGAGCTCCCTTCTCCCGAATGATGTAGTTAAACGAATTCTGTGATGTAAATAGTAGCCGTAAGCGACTGAGTCTTTGCCACTTTTTTACAAATTTATGAGACTAGATTACCTATTAAATATTGTTTTATGTTGTATTTTTATAGTTATAGAAATGTCAAAATTTCAGAGTTTTGAGTGAATGTGGCTCGCGCCCTTCAACCGAACTCGAAGGTACCCAAGGGCACGTTGTGTTGTGAAACTTGTCAAATATTGTCAGGTCTTTTGTATAAAAGCTGTATGATTATAATGTAACTGAGCTGAAGGTGCACCGCTGCGCGGGGCCGCGTCGCGTCGCGTCGCGTCGCGTCGCGCGGAGTGCCCGCAGCCCGCACCTGTTAGCTAGATTACCTATAACGAAAACTTACTAACTACTTTTGTACATATACCGTTAGAAGTTTCCGAAATGATTTGTATTTTGAACTAAAATACTTGTTTGAGTCGAATGATCCCAGCATAACACCTTAAATAAATGAATAGAATCACATATCTAACGAAACCTTTGCGTATCTATAGGTATATCTGCAGGTACTGTTTTACTAAAACTGAACTATGTATCATGTATGTAGGTATGTGTACCTTTATGTGTTTATTTGTCGTTTACTGACAGCTGACAGACTGCGATCGTTGTTCTTGTAAATACCTACGTCTTTGTAAAATAGGTAGATATGTATAATTTGTAAGTACTTACTTATTAAGAGATTTGTTTGTTAATATAAAGTTTAACTAACTCAAAGAGTTCACCCTACTTACTACTTACTGTTGACTTTATTTATTTTGGACGAGATTAAAGGTTGTCTTGAAGCTCTTTTATTATTTATCTTCCTATTCAGACGCACTAAAGCACGGGTCGCTTCAAGCAATATGGTGTAACTATAGTCGCTTTTCCCTAGTTTTACGGAGCGGAAGGCCGAGGCAGGTTCTGAAAATAGTCGTCAGCGCCCCGACTTAGTAGGGCAGGAAATACTCGTATTCCATCCATACACGGCGACTAGTACTGTGCAGTTTGACTGTGTTGGCCCAGTTGAGCTTGTCTCCGGTGACCACTGAGCATGCTACTTCTCAGTCAGACGCTGATGGTGTCACTAGACTGGTGTTTTGCCACTGTGTTTCACCGTCTATGACCCAACCAGCACATAAACGACTTTTATTACTGCTGTACGGCTTATTTCCGTATAAAAGCTGTATAAAGCAGTTTGTATATTCCTCAAGCTAGGTATATAAGAGATTTATAGATCTCCTATAAAAGAAGGTGGTATTACAGACGTTCAATGGAGATCGGTAGTATAAGAGCTATAATTACATTTTTAAAGATCCGTAGGTATAACCGCGGTAACTGTAAATGCAACAGGTGCGATACAGATGCTTTATACGGGTACTTTTACATTGCATACAAAGCAGAGTTATAAAATACCCTCTATAACTCTATGAGATCTTAAAGAGAAAAAGAGAAGGCAGAAGCGGTAGTACAATGACTGTAAATCTTTAGGCTCTAAAAAAATCCATACTAGCGCCTTACGCTGCTTAGAGTGTTAGTCTGGCTATAGTAAACGCATGAGGCAGTTGTAAAAAAGACGCCATTTTAATAGATCATCATTTCGTTATACAAAATAAAGTATATCAAGCACACGTCCTTAAGGTGATCCGTTTTTCATACATTTGTATTTTCCCAAATATGAGCCATGTGAGCTTAATTTTACAAATAAATAACTGTTTTTGGCATTGTTATAGGTCGTTAATTGCGGCAAAATATGTTTCATTAAAGAAAACACGAAAACATAGTATCGTATGAGAACGTCATGAACTTATGAGTGTAGCGGCGACGACAACGTCATCTGTGAGATACATAACGAATCAACTCATAATACCATAGTTTACCAATTTTTAAACTTTGATTTTGTTCGTTCAAGCATGTAGAACGTACATATTTCGTCTTTTATTGTTGTCATGTTGGCTGTCTGTTCTTTCAATGTCTATCGTTTTTGTATTCTGTTGTCATTGACTTGTTTTGATTTTTGCAAAACGAAGCAAAACTATTTTCTAAAACAATCAACTTCCCAAAATAAACGATGGAGCCACGGAGGATAAAATAATAATTAAATTTCAATAAATAATAAATTTCTATTGTCCTTTGGAGCCAAAACTTCGAAAAGAAAGAACAAAACGCGCATCCTGTGTCTAATGTAAAAATTTAATATAAATTATTGGGTCATCATCTTCATCATCAGCCTATATTAGTCCACTGCTGGACAGAGGCCTCCCCTAATGAGCGCCATAGCGCCCTGTCTTCGGCTTGTCGTATCCAGCATCTGCCAGCAGTCTTTCGCAGATCGTCATCCCACCTGTTTACCAAGTCGCGGTCTCCACTCAAGAACACGTTTACCCCAGCGGTTATGGTTCTTCGCGAAATATGGCCGGCCCACTGCCACTTCAGTTTGCTAATTCTCTGTTGACTTTAGTTCTCAGTCGGATGTATTCGTTACGAATCCTATCCATCAGAGAAACTCCGAGCATAGCTCTATCCATAGCTCGCTGAGCGACTTTGAATTGGTCGACCAACCCTATCGTGAGTGTCCACGTCTCAGCTCCGTAGGTCATGACTGGTAGGACGCACTGATTAAAAACTTTCGTTTTTAAACATTGCGGTATGGATGACGAGAAGACTCGACGTAGTTTTCCGAACGCTGCCCAGCCTAGCTGGATCCTCCTCTTGGCTTCCTTCTCGAAATTGTTTTTACCCAACTGCAAAATCTGCCCGAGGTAAGTGTACTCAGAAACTATTTCGAGAAGGTGGCCATGTACGATCACCGGTCTTGGATCAATGTGGCCATTGATCATGACTTTGGTTTTATCCAAATTCATGCCAAGACCGATACATCGGGAGGCTGAAGCTAGACTGTCCAGCATCCGGTTCAGCTCCTCTAGCGACTCCGCCATTAAGACTATGTCATCAGCGAATCGCAGGTGTGAGATGTACTCGCCGCCGTTTATGTTGATGCCCTTGTCTTTCCAGTCCAGCGTCTTAAACATATCTTCCAACGCGCTCGTGAACAGTTTCGGGGATATAACATCCCCCTGCCACACTCCTCTGCGCAGTTGGATCGGTTTAGTCTGCTGGTCCTGTACTCGGACACTTATCGAAGCGGCTTCGTAGAGACATCTCAGCACCTCGATATAACGATAGTCTACTTGGCATCGCTGTAAGGATTGTAGAACAGCCCAGGTTTCAACGGAGTCAAAGGCCTTCTCATAGTCCACAAAGGCCAGACACAGGGGCTGATTATACTCTTCGGACTTCTGTATAATCTGCCTCACTGTGTGAATGTGGTCTATGGTACCATATCCTCCGCGAAAGCCAGCCTGCTCCGGTGGCTGAACTCGTCGAGTCTCCTAGCGAGACGGTTCGATATAACTCGTGAGAATAGCGTAGAGACGTGACTTAGGAGCGAGATGGGTCTATAATTTTTAAGGAGGGTTTTATCTCCCTTCTTAAAAAAGAGCACTACCAAACTCCCACTCCACGCCTTTGTAGTTCTCCCACTGTGAAGGACGGCGTTGAAGAGGCTCTGTAACTCATGTATAACAGGGTATCCTCCAGCTTTCAAAAGCTCTGATGTTATTCCGTCCTCACCGGGGGCCTTTCCATTTTTAAGCTGCCTCAGAGCTAACACGATCTCGTCTTGACTGATGTCTGGCAGTTCGTCGGTACAGTGGCGTATCAAGGTGGCTCTAGAATCGTGGCCGTCTCGTTGGGAACGGGGAGCATGAGCAGCGTTTAAAACGGCCATAAAAGTCCTCTATCTCGGCCAATATCTCCGGCTTCGACAATACGGTCCTTCCGTCGTGCGTTGTAAGCTTCGTCAGGTGGCTCCTGCCAAGCTGCTGAGTGAACACTTTGGACCCTCGGTTTCGCTCTATCGCCATTTCAATGAGGCGTGTATTGGAGCTCCGAAGGTCGCGCCGTACCATCTTCGCAATTCGCTTGTTCAGGTCTGACCTTTCCGACGAAGTCGCTTGGGTGGTTTACCGTCTTTTTGTCATCAGCCCAAGAGTCTCATCCGAGAGTTTGGACTTCTTACCAGTACGCTGCTTTTTGCAAAACTTGATGCCCTCGTCCCTCAAAGTTTCGACCAGATTGTGTAGGGTCTCGTCAGCGTCATCAGTGGGTTCCAAGGCAGCGAATCTATCCCCGAGAAGCTGCTGAAACTTCTCGGTGCCTGCCAGGATTCTGATTGGGTTCGGTCGGAGCGTGGACTTCATCAGACGGTTTCTTTCAAGCTTCAAATTTATATATACAGATCCTCGAAGGAGTCGGTGATCCGGTATTGAATCCGTTGATCACTGAGACATCTCTGAATATATGCTTGCAATACATCATGATGAAGTCGATCTCATTTTTTGTCACAGAATCGGGACTCCGCCATGTCCACTTCCTTTGGGGCTGTTTCTTAAAGAAAGAGTTCATTAAGGACAGCCCCACTTTCTCAAGGAAGTTAACGAGCATTTGTCCCCTGTGATTTCGAACACCAAAACCATGCGGGCCCATTCGGGATTAGTTGCCAGTCTGGGTTCCCACCTTGCCGTTAAAGTCCCCCATAACAACGTTGAAGTGAGCCTTGGTGGTGTGATGTAAGGCTTTGGATATGTCTTCGTATATATCATCCACTTCATCATCCGAGTGTGCCGAGGTCGGTGCGTAGACCTGAATGACCTTCAAGCTGTAGCGCTTAGACAGCCGAAGATCAGGTACGCTACCCTGGTCGACACACTGGAGATTTCTTCGACGTTGTTAGAAAGGGCCTTATTGACGAGGAAACCTACGCCACCGTGGGATGTTTTATCACGGTGTCCTCCCCCTCTCTACGGACTTCACATAACCCAAAACATGCCATTTAATGTTCTCTAACTCCACTTTCAACTGCACTAGATGGTGATCAAGCCTCAGAGTGCGTCCGTTAAACGTTGCCAGGGGCAGTGTGTGTGGTGAATGGTAGCCTGGGGTAGCCCGGAGATTCTTCGCACCCCCTGCCCCGCCGTTACCATGGCCGCTACCATGGCCAGGAATAGCGAGGCGGCCGGGAACTGGGGGCCATTTTGTGGCGGTTGTCATCATAAAGGGGTTATTGCCCATAATCCCCACGCTGGGCATGCGGGTTGGGGATCGCAGTCTAGTGGAGTAGTTCTGCAGAGGGCGCTGCTGCCCGCCCCCCGGTGTGTTTGTGTTAATATCTGCAGCGTTCCCCCACAGCAGTATGCCATAAGACATAATACTATGGAAGTAGCTGAAATAGACTAGTCTAGATGTCTAGAAGTATCAACGTCTGTAAGATGACGGATTTTTTTGACTGCATACGCTACAGAACTAATTCTCTTCGATAGCTGTCTATGTGTGAGCCCCATTGAAGTTTACTATCTAAGGTTATTCCTAAGAATACAGTACTTTCTACTATTTCTAACGATTCCTCTTTTACCTTTACATCGGCTGCAACGTACCTACTACGACTTTGAACATTCTTTTTTCACATAGCAAAAGTTTATAAATAAATTTGGAAAATTAACAGAAATATTTAATATTTACATACGGACAGTTCAATAGCCGCACCCGGTATTATGTACTTGGATCTTTAAAACTGCGCAGTCGAATTTGATGCGTTTTTTTTTATTAGATAGAATGATGTATGAGGAAGGTATTAGAATTGTACCCGTGAGAAGCCAAAGTCGTAATTATCCAATTATTAATAATTATTGTATCCAAGGGAATAAAAAGCGATTGTACCTATTTGGCGGAGCGTCCGAGCCAGACGGAAGCGCGTAATATAAATACATAGCACGTCCGTGCCAACGCCCGCTCCGCTCCGCTGATGACTAGTATTACATTCATTGAACTATCCGCGATCACTAAATCTATCGTAATCAAAACTACCCTGCGCATGTCATCGCGAAACCATTTAATGAGCAACGATAACCGTTTAGTAACTATCTAGAGTGAGGGACTGTCAGCCCGCACTACCTCCCCATACCACTACATAGGTACCTGACTGTCAGCCCGCACTACCCCACCGTGTCACAACATGCCTGACTACGTGCCTGCACTATCCCATCATGAAACTACATACCTGACTGTCAGACTGCACTACCCCACCGTGCCACAACATGCCTGACTACGTGCCTGCACTATCCCACCATGACACTACATACCTGACTGTCAGCCTGCACTACCCCACCGTGTCACAACATGCCTGACTACGTGCCTGCACTATCCCACCATGAAACTACATACCTGGGGCCCAATTCCACTAATACAATCTCCTCTCGATGACAATGATATCGCCTATCAATTGTCTCCTTTCAAGGGCGTCGCCAGCCCACGGCCCAGGGGGGGGCAAGCCTTAGCCAGAAATATGTACTAATCGGGGGGGGGGGGGGTAGAGCTTACGACCCGAGACGATATGCATCATATACTTATGCTAGCCCACGGTTGGACAAATAATTAGTGAATGTTTTTTGCAAGTCATCTTAACTGGCTACATAATGTATCCACGCTACAGCGCTGAATAGGAGAGGCCTATGTCCAGCAGCGGATAACATGGGCTGATGAATATGTAAGCTAACTGTATCCAAGTCATTTTCAAGGCAGTGTTTAAAAGTTACGCAAACAATATGATCTACAACTGGCATTCAACACTGCAAGTGAATGAGCCAGCACGACAGCTATTGTGACTTTTTCGGGTCATTAAGTAGTATAAAAAAAAATATAAGTGAGTGTAATGAGCGCCGTTATTCTATAGTGTTCGGCCACTGAAAATAGTCGAAACTGAAGACTATAGAATAAACGGCGAGCGGAGCGAGCCGCGATTTTTTTTGTGACTTCTTGTGACGTATGCAAAATGGGTCATTAGGTAGTATAAAAAAAATATAAGTGAGTGTAATGAGCGCCGTTATTCTATAGTGTTCGGCCACTAAAAATAGTCGAAACTGAAGACTATAGAATAAACGGCGAGCGGAGCGAGCCGCGATTTTTTTTGTGACTTCTTGGGACTTATGCAATTTTTTTTTAAGAGTATGTATAATATATCTAAAGGAATAACATCAAACGGAGTAATTCAAGCAAGCAATTCAGTAACGGCAATACAAGAAAATACTTAATCCATTCATTAATTAACGAAATTAAAGATAATCTCGAGATCTGCCTTCCTAGATGGAGTAAATTAATGTGATGCGTGTGCCTAGCTCATATTTCATATAAGGTAGTTACACCTACACAATACGAATCAAATGATAGTTAGCGCGAGGGCGAACCACCCAGAGTTTTTAAGGCAGAACAACCACTTCAAGTGCTCCCACGTATGACACGTATGCAAGAAAATTTTACATAATAATTTTTTATTATAAACGGTGTCTCAACCTTTCGTGGCTGGAAATAAACGAACAAAAAAAAATGAATTATGAAATTGAATTATCTGTCACTACTTATTCTTAGTGATGAATTTATGCGGGATTTATCGGCAACGCAAGATAATAGCAGGGCTTTCGTTGTTTTGCAGTTGGCTAGGTACATTTTTTTGGTCTCTAGGGGGGGGCAGCTGCCCCCCCTGCCCCCCCCCTGGCGACGCCCTTGTTTACACCTTTTGGTATTCTACTATCACAATTGTTAGCTTATATAAATTATAGTTGCAATTTTAGATACCATTTATACAATTTTATAATTGATTTGTCATTATTTCGAAAAATAAGTTGTTGAATTTTACTTTTTATTGTCAATCAGAGCGGAAACTCTGAAAAGAAATAGAACATTAACTCTTGAAATCAACTAGTTAAACAAGGATTATTTATAGTTTATATTTTAAAGTGATTGTACAATCTAATTACAGTACCCTTATTGTTTTGTAGCTCAAACGACAACGGACATTCGGTTCAAAATTAGTCAGTTGATCTTCAGTATTTTACGAACGTTGTACAGACTGCTTGGCAAGTGAGTTGTTGCTGAGCTACGGAACAAGAAGGTTGTCTTGGATCCGATATTGGTAGCTTTGTGAAATTATAATAAAATTGAAGTGATAAGTGAATCTCGGACGTTTTTATTTCCCTGGAAAGTTGGAGTCCAACAATTCAGAAGCAGGGATTGCACCATGGACTTCTGGCTTATGCCACCTTGGTGTGACCGTGCGCCCACGAGAAATAAGGGTACGTAATATTTGCAGTTAAAGTGGTATAGAATGAAAAAGAAAAAAAAACACTGATTCTATTTTGTGTGGTTGAAAGGTATTTGATAAAGTTGTTTGTAGTTTACATTCTACATTTAATGATGTGGGCTCCAACCTGTATCTAATATTAAACAAACGTTTTACTTTCGAATGGTATACTCGTTGAAAATATTACAGCTCTGCTCGGTCGTCGCCTGCCGCAGCCTCGCAGTCATGCTCACCGCAGACACGCAGTCGTCGCTTGCTGCAGCCTCGCAGTTGTGCTCACCGCAGCCACGCAGTCGTCGCTTGCTGCAGCCTGGCAGTTGTGCTCACCGCAGCCACGCAGTCGTCGCTTGCTGCAGCCTCGCAGTTGTGCTCACCGCAGCCACGCAGTCGTCGCTTGCTGCAGCCTCGCAGTTGTGCTCACCGCAGCCACGCAGTCGTCGCTTGCTGCAGCCTCGCAGTTGTGCTCACCGCAGCCACGCAGTCGTCGTTTGCTGCAGCCTCGCAGTTGTGCTCACCGCAGCCACGCAGTCATCGCTTGCTGCAGCCTCGCAGTTGTGCTCACCGCAGCCACGCAGTCATCGCTTGCTGCAGCCTCGCAGTTGTGCTCACCGCAGCCACGCCGTCATCGCTTGCTGCAGCCTCGCAGTTGTGCTCACCGCAGCCACGCAGTCATCGCTTGCTGCAGCCTCGCAGTTGTGCTCACCGCAGCCACGCAGTCGTCGTTTGCTGCAGCCTCGCAGTTGTGCTCACCGCAGCCACGCAGTCATCGCTTGCTGCAGCCTCGCAGTTGTGCTCACCGCAGCCACGCAGTCGTCACTTGCTGCAGCCTAGCAGTTGTGCTTACCGCAGCCACGCAGTCGTCGCTTGCTGCCGCCTCGCAGTCATGCTCACCGCAGCCACGCGGTCGTCGCGCACCGTAGCCATGGAGTATTCGCTCGTCACAGCCACGCAGTCGTCGCTTGCTGCAGCCTCGCAGTTGTGCTCACCGGAGCCACGCAGTCGTCGCTTGCTGCAGCCTCGCAGTTGTGCTCACCGCAGCCACGCCGTCGTCGCTTGCTGCAGCCTCGCAGTTGTGCTCACCGCAGCCACGCCGTCGTCGCTTGCTGCAGCCTCGCAGTTGTGCTCACCGCAGCCACGCCGTCGTCGCTTGCTGCAGCCTCGCAGTTGTGCTCACCGCAGCCACGCAGTCGTCGCGCACCGTACCCATGGAGTATTCGCTCGTCACAGCCACGCAGTCGTCGCTTGCTGCAGCCTCGCAGTTGTGCTCACCGGAGCCACGCAGTCGTCGCTTACTGCAGCCTCGCAGTTGTGCTCACCGCAGCCACGCCGTCGTCGCTTGCTGCAGCCTCGCAGTTGTGCTCACCGCAGCCACGCCGTCGTCGCTTGCTGCAGCCTCGCAGTTGTGCTCACCGCAGCCACGCCGTCGTCGCTTGCTGCAGCCTCGCAGTTCTGGTCACCGGAGCCACGCGATCGTCGCTTGCCGCAGACTCGTTGTTGTGCTCACCGCAGTCACGCAGTCGTCGCGCACCGTACCCATGGAGTATTCGATCGTCGCAGCCACGTAGTAGCCCCATAGAAACATATTTGTGGTCGACGAAGGCGTCGCAGGTATGAGGCTCGATTGTATAACGGTATATCAAATGCAAGGATCAATATTTTATATGCTTAAACTGCTGAATATATTATTGTTTGGTTATGAATCCTGAACCATGAGGATTTCATGGTGAGGATTGGAAGTAGGTTACCTGCTGAGTCATATAGTCGTACAAGTAGGTACAATAAGTTAGAGGTGCGATAATCTCAAAATATTCTAATGGTAATGTGATTTATATTTCAATCTCAAAACAACTTCTAGATTTTTGTTATATTTCTAGTTTTATACGACTTGGATAACATTTCGAAACAAAAAGTCCATAATCCAATTCGATAATTTGGTACCTACCCATAAAAACGTACACCAATCATGATGAATTCAGATGTAACGTTTCTAGCATTCCAATATTTTATCTTCAACCCGGGCAGGTTAATGAGTTGTTAAAAATGGGATTTTTGAACGCATCTTATTTTAATTTATACAAACTGAAATTTAGAATTTCTATGTCTGACTTGATCGTTTATCTAAGCATAGCTGACGATCTTTGACCGTCCGTAAAGGCATTATCTATCACTGTGTAGACTATCTATATTGAGTATGGTATGAATCATAAAAATATCTCGCAGGTACTTATCTAAAACATATTTATTCATGCCTTCATGCATTCATGATTTTCGAAGCAATTTAAATGTGGGTACTTTAAAAAAAAAAAAGAACTCATTGTTGTCGATTTGAGATGGTTTCTTTAGTTAACATCACTAACACTGGAAAATCTTGGAGTCAAGATAAGGTCGATTGCAAAATGTTCCTAAAAAAAAAGATTAGGCGTAAATTAACACAATAGTTTGAGGAACCGTATAGTCAGTTATTATGAAGTATTCATTTGACTATCGGGTTTTTATTCTAAAAAAAAAACTGTTGATTTTGGCGTAGGTAAATGGACGCAATTGTTTGAGGAACTGTACTCGTACTTGGTCATAAACATGAAATAATAATTTATTGATTAGCGGGCTTTTATTCTGAAAAACACGTGGTATTTTAAATATGGAATCATAAATTGTAACATTTATAAAAAAAAAGCGGCAAATGCGCGCAAGATTATGTCAGAAACCAAGAGTAACAAATTATGTGCCAATGCTGGAACGTTCAAACGTCGAACTATGTGTCTAATGTCAAAGTCGTAGTTGTTATTGTTATTCATCATTATCATACCTCTATACTCTGTAAATTTATTGATGTAAATAAGATAAAATTGTAAATATCTGCTTTATCTAGTTACGTAGTCACCTTAGTAGCAATTTAATTTAATTTAGTTATTATTATTTTCTTCATTCTCAATTTAATAGTTATTGTTTGCGTGGTAAAAATCATATTGGTGTTTTTCAAAAATTACCGCTCATATTATTATTGTAAATTGCCTCCATTCCATGACTAAGACATTTCCATGAACTGGACACTGGCAGAAAAGTGGCAAACCAGACACATAATATTGCCATATCAAAGAAGTCAAGTCAAGTCGTCATACCTCTATAAAAAGTAGGTAGTTACCTGGTCAAAACATGGTCGAAGTATACATTGAATTACTATTAATAACGTAGAAATATAGTGCCTTTGAAGAGCACAATTGATTTCGTTATTTGAGATTAATGTGAGGTCATGCTTTAAAAGTCTTGGTATTTAAGATATGGCCACAAAATTGTTTTTTGTTGTTTATATAGGTATATGAAATAACCACTTTTATGTAACTTAGCCTCGTTAATTGTTCATAGACTTTTGGAAGGTAAATTCGAGTGTCATTTTGGTCTAGTTTATCATGTGTCTGGCTAATTTGTACGAATGTTAGTTGATTTCATCCATGAACAGGCATAAAACAGTTAAACAGTTGGGGCAGAGATTCAAACAACGTCACCAGTCTTTAGTTTTCGGTTTGGATTTTTTAGACGAATTGCAACATATGTACATACCTACTCAAGGCCTCGTAACTCGATCATCATAATACTAATTAGAGGTTTGACAATGCCGATTTATGTTATATTATTAGGATATTGGTGGGACATAACATAAAACAAGTGGTTTGTTGGAATCAGTGAAAAGAAAAACTGGAAATAGGTACGGTACCTACTATTTATAACAGAAACAACAAAAAAAAAAATAAAGAAGAGAAAATCAATTCAAAGAAAGTCTGAAATGCTATTCCTGTTATGAAATAGCTCATTGCTTCCAGGATGTGAAACGGAATATTAGTAGTATACTCTAATCGCTTTGAAAGTTTGGACAATGATAATCTTGTCTGTATAGAAAGGCTTGGATTCATTAGGTGCAGCTAAGTTCTCGAAGACTTTCGAACCCTATCGTGTTTCACAACAGATAGAAGTCACCTGAAAAAAAAAATCATCTCTCAACTTATGATTTAGGATTTTTTGGTAAGGAGCTGTTCTTGTTACCAACGTAGGTACAGATAGTAAATTGAATTATCACAAAATAGGTAATTTAAATTTTTAATTTTAAAATAAATGATTAATTTTTGATTTGAGTTCATCATGAATTTGAATGGTATTTCGTCGTTATAACAATTTATCAAAAGAGGAAGTATGAATTAGTATAAAGTATTAACAAATTAGGTTGTTCATCTTGCTTGAATAAAACAAAACTAATAAATTTTATAGATCCCTGTAGAAAAATGAATATAACAAATGTGTTCAGTCGATAAGTAATTGATTTTATAGTTGTGACGACCTCTGTTGGGCGGTGGTCGAATGTCCACCTGCGACGCAGGAGGTTGTGGGTTCGATTCCCGCCTCGGGACAATTGTTTGTACGATCTGCAGATATTTCTTCAGCGTGTTCTGGTCTATTTAATTAATATATTGTATTATGCATATCAGTCATCAAGTACCAATAAAACAGGCTCTGCTTAGCTTGGGGTTAGGTGATGCAGTGAGTGTGGATTGTCCAACATTATTATGTTTTATAAACTACTCTGTAATCTGTATAAGGTTTTGGACACAGTGCAGAAAATGCTATCAACTTCTAAAGAGAGGTTAAGGAATTTTTATTTGTATAATAGACCAGTGTTTATTTCACAAAGTGTGAGATTTCAATAACTTTCTTTTGTTTTTTTTGAAGGCTTACAATTCACTTGGACAAGTCTAATGTTGTTAGTGTTGAGTTTAAGGTCTTTTAATAATTTTTTGAGTAACATGTTTTTGTGTTCCAAAACGTTCTGGTATTAAAAGATGGAGGTACCTTGTAAAGTGAACAACACATAGATACAGCTAGAAGAAGAAATATTATGTTGCCAAATCACAAACTATGAATACAAACATCGTTGAGACTCGGTAACTTTTGCAATTGAAAAATGATTTACTTACTTATTTATTTATTCATCTACAAACAATAATATGAGGAAAGATTATTGTTTGTTTGTTTGTTTGGATTGAACTACTGGACCGATTAAACTGATTTAAAAAATATATATTTCCCGATTAGGTATACCTAATCCTAAATTACCACCTTTATGAACATAAGCTATAGGTACCTACCTAGAATCTTTTCAATAAAGTTCCGTTTGAAAACTTCAATAATGTTAATCAAAGTGTATTAGTGTGTGTTAAAAATTCATAATCTTAGAGACAAAAGTAATATTACTTTTGTGAAGATTTTCATAAATGAAAATCTTTGCGCAAAGGACGATGAATCATCCGTTAGCAAACGAAATGTAATGTGATAACTGATGTTATAATAAATCCTAGATAGGGTAAACATTAGAAACTACCTACTTGATTGTTATTGTATTTAATAGAAATGATAAATGTACCTGAGTGATCAATTTCGTACTTGTAATTTGTTTGTAGGTCACGGCGGCGTGACCTGATGAATGAGATTATTGATTTTGAATTCTATATCACTATTTGGAAACATAAGTACATCCTTGCAATTAAACTGCCACCATAAACAGCAATGTGCAATCATTATTTATATAAGAAATGTTTTTATAAATTGAATATCATGAATGAAGAGCTGTGAGATAAAAAAAAAACAAATTGCTATGTGACCGTGATTAAAATATAAATTGAATACCAAAATCACTGTCATTAAACTACGAAGTAGGTATCAAATGATCTAAGCTGTGTAATTTTGTATTTGTTAACTGCATTGTGCAGTCATTGTTTTACGTCAGAAATGCTATTTACAAAATGAATATCATTAATGAAGTACCATGAGCTCAAAAAAAAATATGCTATGTAACATGATTAAAAGATTTATTGAATAACAAAATCACGGTTACGAAACTACCAAGTTGGTATATACAATGTTATATACTGTGTTTTATTGTATTAGTAAACTGCGCTGTGCAGTCATTATTTGTATAAGAAATCCTTTTTACAATTTGAACAATACGTAGTCCCACGTGCTCTCGAGTTCAAATGAAGTGCTATGGGCATGTAACTTAATTTAAGAAGTGCTATGTGCACAGCACTTACACCGCATACGATGTCACTCGAGGTGCTATGCGCACCTTAGTTATTTTACGAAGTGCTATGTGCACACGAGGTGATATGTCCACCTTACTTATTTTAAGAAGTGCTATGTGCACTGCACACGCTGTTACTCGAGGTGATATGTGCATCTTACTTATTTTAAGAAGTGCTATGTGCACACGATGTCACACGAGGTGTTATGTACACGTGACTTAGTTTAAGAAGTGCTATGTGCACACGATGTCACACGAGGTGTTATGTACACGTGACTTAGTTTAAGAAGTGCTATGTGCACACGATGTCACACGAGGTGTTATGTGCACCTTACTTAGTTTAAGAAGTGCTATGTGCACACGATGTCACACGAGGTGTTATGTACACGTGACTTAGTTTAAGAAGTGCTATGTGCACCGAATTAATTTTTTTAGATGGGCTAAGTAGATTGTGCTGTGATTTGCTTTAAATTGTATTATTGTGATATAAAAATGTATAAAAATGTGTGTTCACGAGGACGCGAACACTTTGTCAGGATGGACGAGTTGTTAGCTTATATAAATTATAGTTGCAATTTTAGATACCATTTATACAATTTTATAATTGATTTGTCATTATTTCGAAAAATAAGTTGTTGAATTTTACTTTTTATTGTCAATCAGAGCGGAAACTCTGAAAAGAAATAGAACATTAACTCTTGAAATCAACTAGTTAAACAAGGATTATTTATAGTTTATATTTTAAAGTGATTGTACAATCTAATTACAGTACCCTTATTGTTTTGTAGCTCAAACGACAACGGACATTCGGTTCAAAATTAGTCAGTTGATCTTCAGTATTTTACGAACGTTGTACAGACTGCTTGGCAAGTGAGTTGTTGCTGAGCTACGGAACAAGAAGGTTGTCTTGGATCCGATATTGGTAGCTTTGTGAAATTATAATAAAATTGAAGTGATAAGTGAATCTCGGACGTTTTTATTTCCCTGGAAAGTTGGAGTCCAACACAATCTTTTTCTGTTTAGCCCTATCAATGACTGTCTATGACCATTGGACCATTGAACTTGTTTTCTCGTATTCTACTATTCAATGTATCTCCGATCGCGTATGTACGTTAATGGTATTCTACTAATTTTTTGACAGCTAATTTAGTCTATGGTTAGCATTATCGTGTCATTGAACCACCATTGAACAAAGGTACCTTTCCTTGGTGTTTTTGTAAACAAATTGCATGAGAAAAGTTCAGAAGAAAGAGTTTTTTCATTAGAAGATGCATGGCGAGCCTAAAAGGCTTCATAAACATTCATCAGCATGTTGCCGTCAGGATACAGCTCTTCTGCAAGAGACCTTACGGAAAGGGAATTTGTGAAAATTTATCGTATTGCCAAATGTACAGTACAAACACTAGCTGAAGACTTTACTCCGTAAATCGGCAAGGAACGCCGTTCTGATGGAATATCCATAATGACGAAGGTAAATAAAACAAACAAACATCTTTCATCATCAATAAGCTAAAATGGTTACTACCAGGTTCAGGGGTTCTGGTTGTTTTCTATGTATAATAAAAAATATCTATCTATTTAATAATATTGTATTATGTATATCAGTCATCTAGTACCCATAACACAAGCTCTGCTTAGCTTGGGGCTAGATGCTGTGTGGATTGTCCAACAATATTTATTTATATTTATTTACAACATCGTTATATTATTTTCCTATTTAGTTTTACAACACACATAAATTCAAGTTTATGTTGTTTATTATTGTAAAATATAATTACATTTTCAAACTAGTTTTAAGCTAATTTGTATGCCAGTTTTCTGTATTACATGCTTACTTGATTTACCTATATGCTGCTGCGGCTGCCTATAAATTATAGAGTAGTAGACCTAAGAAATTGGTCATTGTTATTTAGTTTTTCGTTGTTATCTCTTGTTGGTAGTCCTAAAAATGATGACACCTTAGGCCTCCCCTAATGAGTGGCATAGCACACTGTTATCCGATGCTGTTATCCAAAGGTTGCATGGAAAAAATCTTAGCGATAAGCCCATGTAGCAACTTGTTTTTCTGTTTACTTTTTCTCTCTTGGTGTGCAATGAAGAGTATTTTTACTGTATTGTATTGTATCTTTGTTGATTATATATATAAGTTTTTTAAGTATTATGTTATGTATTAAACTGCCTACCTACAAATCAAAACACTTTATTTTGCAGATATTGAGTGCACTGGAATTTCTTGCCACCAGATCCTATCAAATGTTAGTATGCCAGAGTGCTCTTCGCAAAATTTCGCAGCCTGCTGTTTCTAGAGCTGAGACGGAGGTAATCGAGGCACTGAACAAGGTCGACCACAAATCTGTTCAGCGGAATCTTATAGAGAATGTTTAAATGATTGTTTTGATGTCCTTGGCAAACGAGAAGAGAAGAAAGAATTCATTTTATCAAAAACTTTCAATACCTACTGATAAAATCTGAAAAAACAAGAAAAAACTGTTCAGGCCACGGAATAGAAAGAACAGTGGAAGTGCAAAGCAACAAAACTATTAAAGGCATCGTTGGTTGTCGTCAAACTCGCACAAATAGACCGATAATCATAATAATAAAATGTATTACGAAGAAACAATTCGTTTGATTTTTAGTTCTGTGAGACGGTGGGCGAAGGTCGATTCGAGGCGGGTTCGATTCCCGCATCGGGACAAATGTTTATCCGATCTGCTGAGATTTGTTTCGGGTTTTCTGGTCGTTTTATATGTAAAATAAACAAGTTCCGTGGTTTGCGCTCGCTCTTGTAAACATTTACCACAGAAAATATGACAGTACTACCGACGTTGACTTTGACAACTTCAACTCATTATCTGTCATTTGAGGATAGTCACACACAAATTTTACTAAAATCGTGATTTAATTGCGTTTTATTGTGTTTAAGAGCGATGTTAATTGATTTTTAACAAGTTAAAGTTAATTTTTACAACGATAGATACTTAAATAAGAGGGCAGAGTACCAAAAATATTTCGTCCGTCACGACCATGTAGTCATCATAGAATAATTAGTATCTATGGTCACGACCAATTTATTTTTTGTTAAAAATGGCCACACTATCCTACCCACAGAACACTAATATCCTAACGGAAAGAAGTAAGACTCCATAGAATAAAAATGCCAACACTAGAGCACACTAGCGCCGCTACTTTGTGCCCACGGAACTAACGCTTGGCGGGAGTTTTAAATAAAAACGGCGCTCTATTCAATCTTTTGTAAGGTGCTTACTTTCTTTGCGACTATTTATCTATTAAATGAATGGTGAATATTCAACATTTTGTTGAATATCCGCCATTCACCTGATAGATAGTCACACAGTAAGTATTTTGATGATATATTAAAAAAACAAGCATTTTTAAATGTTTTGTAATTATGTTTATTTTCTTTTGCAACCATAACAATTTTCAAGCAGGTCTTAGTTTAGTCATCATGTGGCCAAGGTCTTCACACCATACCATTTATCCAAATTTTTAGGTGCTCAACTTAGACCTGGCACAAACAAATCTCATTGAAAGAATCTCTTCATTTCGATGAAGATGGGGACTCAAGTGTCCTGTAAGGTGTAAAGGAAATAAAGCACTTTGATTTTGACTCCTTTGGGTCAAATTTGTTTCCCTTTTTAAGATCTGGATTGTCTCCATTCAACGCATCAAATAATTGCTCCATTTTTTCGATGATCATTGTTGTGCTCCTAGCTTTTTGTGAAAGTTCATCTGAAAGAAAGATAACATAACATAATAATAAAAGTTGTTGTTGCAAGCTTTTTAAAGATTTTTCAATGGACCAGTCCCCAGCTGGAAAACAGAATTAAGCCCATACTCATGCCCTGAAGTCATGGAATGAAGTCATTGAAGATGGTTCGACATTAATGAACTTATTGAGGATGGATCGATGGACGATAAAGACACGGATAGGTACTTATGTAGAAGTATTAATGTACTCACGTCATAGTAGCGGAAACCTGTGAAAGCACAAGTTAAAACATCTGCGGTTCCGTTTTTGGTGGAAATACGGCATTTAGCGCACTTTCGGTTTTAAGCCATTGTCAATCGAAATAACCTTTCAAAAAGTCGAAATCTTTCAAGATTATTAAAATGTTCTGTTGTATGATCACAAAATAAGCAAGTAATTTTATAACGGTCTACCGTTTGGCGTTTGGCACGGCTTTCATTCATTCAAATTAATGACAGTGTTACATGGACATTTGGGTGTCATGTCAAGATTTTATGCATAGATTTTCTTTCTCTTTCTAACGTATAGCGCCATCTCATCTGATGTTTTATGCCCAAGTACTTGTGCTGTTGGCATTTTCTGCTTAGCGAGTTGACCGCCCCTGATCCTACCATTCCATTGACAAGCTATTTTGAATCATAATCTTTGTAACGAAACGTTAGTAGAATACCAAATAAAGTTAAGACTGAATCTCTATCTCAGTAGCATGGCGCCATAATCGCATTTTTTAAAACTTTAGTGGAATTGGGCCCCTGACTGTCAGCTCGCTCTACCCCACAATGCTACTACGTACTTGGCCTAACCAGTCGGCCAGGACGGGGGAACAATAATAACACCGGCGTCATATTATGTATATAATATAATAGACATTGATAAAATATGTGTTGGGTTTAGGGCATGCAATATCGGATGGTTTTCGATTCCGGAACTGAGTTCCGATATTGGAGGCCTAATTTCGGAATTCCGAAACTGGTTCCGGTATTGGCACGTTTTATTTGAGGAAAGGATCGAGTCAAACTGAATGTGTTTTTCTAACAGTCTTTTAATATCTAATAAGGTCTTTACCTATGAAATTGCCGTTTTGTATCATGTATCATGTATTTTTTATTTGTATTAATCGAAGTAATCACCCATGCAATCAATGCATCTTTGCCAACGCAGTGGCAGTTTATTGATGCCCTTCTTAAAGAAATCAGCAGGACGGGAGGCAACAAATTCTTCAAAGGCATTTTGTACTGCCTCTCGGGTATTGAATTTTTTTCCCGCCAAGAAGGTATCCAAATTCTGGAAAAAGTAGTAGTCTGTAGGCGCAAGGTCTGAGTAGGGCGGATGACGGAGAGCTTCCAACCCCAGTTCTTGCAACCTGGATACCGTCTGCTGTGCAGTATGAGGCGCGCGTTGTCGTGCAGGAGCAGCGGAGAGGAGCGATTGACCAATGCTGGTTGGAGATGTGCCAGCTTCTCCATCATTGTGTTCAGTTCTTCACAGTACACATCTGCAGTAATGCTCATCCCGTATGGTAAGAAGCTGTGATGAATCACACCGGCGCTAGACCACCAAACAGTGACCATCACTTTTCTAGGGGTGAGTTTTCGTTTAGGGCATTGTTTAGGTACTGAAGCAGGATCCAACCAACTTGCTGAGCGCTTGCGGTTATCAAACAGAATCCATTTTTCATCGCAGGTAACAATGCGGTTCAAAATTCCTTCATTTGTGTGTCTGTTGAGCAGTGCAAGGCACGTCTCGACGCGTACTTCGCGCTGGCGATCATTGAGTTCGTGGGGCACCCATTTGTAAAGCTTTTTTACCTTGCCAATTTCACGCAAATGGACCAATATTGTTTTGACGCTAACGTCGAAAGCTGCTGCTAATTCAGCCATAGATTGTGTATTGTCTAGCATCAGCTTCCACAATCGCCTTTAATTCATCATTGTCGACCGACAATTTCATAGGTAAAGACGTATTATTATGGAATATATATCAAAATCTTACGATAAAACACGAATAATATTAGTTTCACATTTGAAATCTTACATAAACTAATAATTGTTTATTATTAGTTTATGTAAGTTTTAACAATATTAATTTAGGAATAAACTAAGAAAAAAATTTACACTTGATTTATAGAATTTTCACTTTGAGAGGAAACGCTGTTCTTTTTAGTGAGTTTTCAAGAATAACAATGCATCTAGCATTTTGTCACAGAGCGAGCTCCTGACTCTGTTACAAATGTAGCTTGCACTCGAAAATAATCTTTCACTCTCGACACATAAACGCTACACGCAGAACACACAAAATATATTTGTAAGCTTCTGACAGATGCACACCTCGTTGTCCTTCGTTATAATACATTTACGTTTCACGAACCCTTTAAGGTCAAAATTGGTTGAAAAAAATTGCGACTTTTTGCATTCATACAGTTTTTTGTCTAGCTGCTCTTATAGAGTTGGTTCATCAACTGCAACGTCTTCGTCTGCAGGAGACGAAGAAACGTTTATTTTTAGCTCGGAGGACACGGAATGTGTAGGATTAAGTTAGTTGGGATCACTGTTATTATTAATATCGGAATTACGATATTCGTCTCAATTCCGGAATTGAAATATAATAAAAAATTATCCGAGATTCCGGAGTTGCGAAATTCCGGAATTTCGGAATGCATGCCCTAGTTGGGTTCGTCTCCATACAAACAGTAAGTACATGGTATAAAATATATAACAATGATTAGACTAAATTAAGTATAGTCTTTGATATTAGTTAGCCTCCAAAATGACAATTCAAGAATAAAGTTAGGTCCATGCTACGTGGAGTGACCAAGTGAGATGAGAATAAGAAACTCCCGTTATGAAATGAGATGGTACATAAACGTACACAAACTGGTGAGGTGGCAGGGTGAGGCCGCCGCCGCCGCCGCGGCCCGCCCTAGTACACCTCGACGCTCTCCTGGTGGTGCACGGTGTCCTGCCGGAACATCTCCACGTCGGCCTGGCTGTCCGCGTGGATCACCTTGCCGCGCCCTTCCTGCGCACGCAAACACACAGCTCAGGTGGTTGCATGGGAATGAAGAGGTAGACAGGTGTCCGCGGCGGGTACCTTGGGGTGCATGAGGATGAAGGGGAGCTCGGCGACCAGCTCGCCGCTGAGCGCGCCGAGGTACAGCTTCACCTTGACGCTGTAGCTCACCACGATGCCGAACGCGTCCCGCTGCTCCGCGTCCAGCAGCCTGCGCAGACAGACGGTCACTAGTGACGTCACACCGCCTACCTACAGCCGGGCGGGGCGGGAGGCACTCACAGCGTGGTGGATGCGAGCGTGGTGTCGGTGCGCTTGAGCTGGCCGTCGAGTGCGATGCCGCGCTTGTCGCGATTGGAGGCCAGCGTCGGCGTCAGGTGCAGCACCTTCTGCAGGCTGGAGCCGGGCTGCAGCGGACACCCGTCCCTGCAACACACACACACACACACAGGAGAGCTGAGCGCCGCGCGGGGAGCACGCCTGGGCTGGGCACTCACTGCGTCTCGGCGCTGGCCACGATATTCCGGTACTGGCCGGACTGGAACAGCACCACGTCCACGCCCTGCTGGATGCTCGCCTTGATCTTCTTCACCACCTTGCTGCTGTGGTTGCGGATGCACATGTTGATGGCCACCGTCTCCCCGTGCATGTACAGCTGCGACACACGACCGCCCCCTGATACTTTGGAATCGGTACTTAATCGCAAAGACGACATAAACCTATCTGAGCAATTGACAGGGTGTGGGCTGAAGAAAAATTAGATTAATTGAAGTACCTAAAAGAAAGTTGAAGTCAGAGTAATATTAGCTATGCTACACGCATTCTACTCGGCTCTGGAATGGGTTCTTAGCACGACATAGAATAGGGGAGCTCAGGTTTTATAAGGAACAACAAAGAAGATCTCGATTTAGGGTGTTACTGTAACAGTCTTCATCCTTGATATCAGAGGTTCAGTACCATAACAAAACCGATAAAACAAAATATATCTATTAAATTAGTTGAACAGCCATAAACGCATTTCAACCACCTACTGCATGTAGGTGTGCCGCGGGCGCTACCCGTCAATCAAAACTCTGTCGGTCTTAGAGCGACACGATTGTAACTAACATACCTACCGCATCTTTCGGCATGACATACAGACAGCCACCGCCGCTGCCACGCCCCGCCACGTCGCGTTCCGTCCTCGCTAATTTGTGTCGATTTGCGCAAATTGTGTTAAGTGCCTCCCTACGTAACTTGCAGAAGTGACGATGTTATACACAAATGAACAGTGAACTGTAACGGTAAAGCCATCGCTGGTGACAACATGAACTTAGCTCGTCCGATGCAGGCTACGCACGTACGCTCGGCCGTGCCCTGTACGCACCTGGGCACGCGCCAGTACGGGATCCTCGTGGCTACACAAATGCTACATATGTACCTACCAAAGTTATGCACACGAAGGTCTTTGCTAGGTACCTATGGCTAGCTCACCGAGCACATCATAGTACAGGGCCACCATCAGCTTTTGTGATTAACCTTGAAGAAAACTTGAATCGTCGCGGATAATTCAGGGGATAAATAGGAAGGGCAGCTCGCTTGAATTGTATGTACCTTAAGTTTGATTGATGAAATTTTTAAATAAGTAAAAATTACCTGCTGTAGGCTAATTAATTTGTTGGCTAGTTTTTTCTTGACTGGCAAATGTGTGAGAGGAGGTAGCGCTATTTTTGAATGTCCTAAGCCAGGAAAAGTAGGCATGAAGGGAAAGTTCCATCAAAAGATAGTATGCCTACGATTCAGGTGGTTTCGATACCTACGCGGCGACCGACGCGACGCCGACGCAGCTGACTGCGGTGACTAGGGTGACCAAGAGAACGCGTAGAAAAGCGGAATTATTAATTAGTGAAATTCCAACGAAACTAAACAACTAATAGTTTTAATAATAACCTGAATGACTTGTTTTTAGAGTTAAGTGACAAGACTGTTTATACTAAAACTCCTAATAAATAATATAAAATACAATATAATATTTTTATGACCCTAGGTATAGATTATTTTTGATTTATTTCCTATTGATTGATTTCTTTCATTCATTCATATTGATATCTTTCATCGATAGTTTCAAGCTCTAATGTACTACATTATTGTAATTAACTTCTTTGTATATTTTAGGTATACATAATACATAGTTTCTTAATTTTTTTCATCTAGCGGTTTGACTATTGATATCTACATAGTGGTAAGGTATATAGGAGGAATGGTCAATTTATTTTAAAAATATTTCAAAAAATATGATATTATGTTCAGGAATTATAAGTTTCTTTTTAAGAAGTATAAACGATAAGATTTTATATTATATCACAAACCCCCTTTTTAAAAATATTCCTTGCCCTTACGACCGTATTTCAAAAATTATAACTTCTCGATATTTTTACCTTTCATTAAATACCCAACTTGACCTCGTAGGTCTCATAAAATTTCGATAACAACGCGAGACCGTCAGAGTGCCTGGGTGCTCGGTGTGCGGCGGTGTGCGGCGGTGTGCGGCGGTGTCTCCGCGTGGGTACCTGCTTGTCCAGCGTGAGCTCCAGCTCCAGCTGTCCGGGCGACAGCACGAAGTCCTTGCGCACCAGCGTGCAGGGCTGCGGGCCCGCCTGCGCCGGCGCGAACTGCACCTTGCGGATGCCGAGCGCCACGGTGCTGCGCCGGTGCGAGCGGTCGATCTCGCTGTCGCCCACGAACAGCTTCACGTAGTAGTGCACGCCGCAGGGCTCGCCCTCGTCCTCCAGCCCGGGCTGCAGCGTCACGGAGCCGGGCGCGCCCGCCGGCACCGCCAGCCGGAACGGGAACGCGCCGCCGCCCAGCTTGCGCACCAGCCGCTCCTGCGGACGAGACTCTGTACCTACTGTGCCAACCCTCTCCCCTCTCCCCGCACTGCGCGCTAGCTAGGCACCTGCGTGCGCGACGGCTCGTAGGCGCGCTTCTCCGGCGGCGGGTAGATCTGCTCGGATGCGAGGAACAGCTCCTTGTAGAAGTTGAGGCCCATGACCTCGTCCTCCTCGCGGCCGTAACGGAACGTGCACACCACCTGCCCGAACACCTTGCGCCCGCGCACGTACTCCTCGTCCAGCAGCACCACGCCATCTGCACAGAAGTCACCGCTACAGGTTGCGCC
This sequence comes from Eupithecia pulchellata, assembly GCA_963931895.1. Classification (NCBI taxonomy): domain Eukaryota; kingdom Metazoa; phylum Arthropoda; class Insecta; order Lepidoptera; family Geometridae; genus Eupithecia; species Eupithecia pulchellata. The sequence goes on along the minus strand of CAWVOY010000308.1, from coordinate 1,823 downwards.
GCCGCCTGCCGGCGCCGCTGCCGCGCGCGGGATACGCACCGATGGGCTCCACGTAGGAGATGTGGTCCACGAAGTCCCGCTTGGCCATGTACAGCGTCACCTTGCCGTTGGGCGCGCACTTCTTGAACACTTTGAAATTGTACACCATCGTTACGAGCTTAGTCTCTGGTCAGGAGTGAGTCTGCCTGTCTGTTGCACTGTGAGAGTTCGGACACGGCTGAGGAGTGCGGCGCTGGCTCGGGCTTCGACACCGCTCGACCGAGGACTGTGTCGGGCGGAATATGCACGGGGACCTTTATACGGGATTTAGATTTTGTAGGGCTTCGCTGATCTCATTAAGCGTATTAGAGCCCATGACATCATCATGTCTTTGCCTTATTACTGGCGCGTAGGTAGTTAGGTTAATTAACTAAAAACTTAGAATCAGGGGTGCTTTTCATTTCTTTCGTTTGACCGTATAGTGTTATCTTAGTAGGTGGGTACGCTAAATAGGTGAGGTTGCGTAATTGCGTGTAAAAGGGGGATATCGGTCGGCTGGAAGCACAGGGAGTCAAAGCCTTCCGAAAAGGTTAGGAGACGCACATACCTTGATTGATCTCGGCTCCGATGATCCAGGTCACAAGTGTATGCGCGCGCGCGGCACTACGGGAACGACGACGGGAACCTAGGTAGGCTCCCTCAGGAAAGCGGGGTGAATATTATGCGGTGCGGAGCTCCAAGCGGTCTGGAGTCGTAACGAACACTCGAACACTGTCTTCCATCTTGTCTATTCGGTGTTGCGGTTGAGGCGAGTATGGGCGTCTCACTCACTCGCAGCGGTATTATGTGCGTGGGATAAGGAACTGGTATATGGTAGAAAAAAGGATTTGGAGTGCAACGCAAATTACGTTCCTACGTATGCAGAAAACTAACTATAAGTGTAAAAGTCGAATAAGCGCGCAACCATTCCCCCGGGCTAGAAGGGACCCCTTCTAAACAAAGAAATACGATGCGGGTATACCGCCACAAGCTGAGACGCTTGCGGTTGTTGCTACTGATGTAGCTGCGATGGAAGACGCGGCCATACTAAGGATGCGGTAGCTACTAAAGAAGCGGAGGCTACGAAGGCCGTAGCTGCGGTTATAGATGCGGATGCTACAAAGAAAGCGAAGGCTACGAAGGCCGTAGCTGCGATTATAGATGCGGTTGCTACAAAGAAAGCGGAGGCTACGAAGGCCGTAGCTGCGATTATAGATGCGGTTACTACAAAGGAGGCGGAGGCTACGAAGGCCGTAGCTGCTTAAAGTGCGGTGGCTACAAAAGAGGCGAGCACTACTAAAGATGCGGGCACCACTTAAGATGCGGGTACTACTAAAGATGCGGGCACTACTAAAGATGCGGGCACGACTAAAGATGCGGGCATTACTAAAATGCGGGTACATACTAAAGATGTGAGAACGACCAAAGATGCGGGCACTACTAAAATGTGGGTACATACTAAAGATGTGAGAACGACTAAAAGATGCGGGAACGACTAAAGATGCGGGCACTACCAAAGATGTGAGAATGACTAAAGATGCGGGCACTACTAAAGACGCGGGCACTACTAAATGCGGGTATATATATACTAAAGATGCGGTTACTGCAAAGGGAGTGTTTGCTACTAAAGATGCGGTTACTACTAAGGAAGTATTTGCTACTAGAGATGCGGATGCGGATGATACAAATGATGGGGTTGCTATGAACCTTGCTACTAGAGGTATAGCGGTGGTTACCACTGAGGGCTAGATGAATGCGAGTGCTACTAAATGCGGAGTCTCTGCTAAGGCTGCGGGTGCTACTAT
>CAWVOY010000307.1:0-41871 GCA_963931895.1 Eupithecia pulchellata | reverse complement strand
TTGGAACGAAAGGTATTGAATTGCTCCCTCCGTTTGCTGTTATTCCTTTATATACAAACTCTTCTAAACTTTTAGCATAGAAAAAATCACAAAAAAATCGGGTGCATTTTACAGAAATGTTTTTTTATTGCGATTTGCTGATTGATTTGTTTTTTGTTGCAATATGTTGAAATTTAATGAAATAGTATTTATTTGCATAAATATAGGTTAACAATGAAGGTCTAAGAATAACCCTATCTGATTGTTAGTCGTACAAATATTTAGAATTAATACTGTTTTTTTTTAATGGCAAAAAATCGTTTTTTAATAAAGATAATTACTATTATGTAACTAAATTAGAGCTAGTATTTACAATTGAGCTAACTGTAAACTCTTGCAAACAAACTACAGGTAGCTCAACTGATCCATACCAGTTGGAAGTGTCCCCATGACGCTGGCTGCATTGCCTCGCTGTATGGCAATGCTGATGCGCTGCGACAGATACTGACCAACGGCTCTATTGTCTAACTCAACTGGTAATCGTAATCGGCTTCAGTTTGTCATTTCAAACCTAGCCTGGACTTCGATTGTCACTTCGTATTTGTGTAAAGCTGAAACCGAAGACCAGTTGAATACCTTAGACAATACCGACAACATTCTGAATGGGTCTACAATTGGTATCGGTTTGAAGTTCACTAACAATGGGTATACGGTAATGGATTTCAAGTTAGACAATACGGCTGCATCTCCCGGGTCATAATTCGCTTCGACCAATTAATAGATTATGACGTGTGACCCGAGAGCTGGTCAGTATCTGGCGCAGCGCATCAGCATTGCACACAGCGAGGCAATGCAGCCAGCATCTTGGGTACACTTCCAACTGGTATTGATATGGATCAGTTGAGCTACCTGTAGTTTGTTCGCAACAGTCTGCAGTTAGCTCAATTGTTTCATTGTAAATACTAGTTTTTTATTTAGTTAGAACATTGTAATTTTATTTGTTAATAAAGGCTTTCTGCCCGTTAAAAAAAATAGATTATACTTATAGAATGTTATAGTATACCTATCTTGAACCGTCCGAGGTAGTATATCTGGAAGGTGAGCACCTGGCACGTGACGAGGTGCAGCGCCGTGAACGCCACCCAGAAGGACAGGTTGGCGTTCAGCACGCCCACCAGACCTGCAGCACACACATATACAACTTGTACTATACCTATACATCTAATATACATTCAACATCATCACCATCACCAGCCTATAATAGTCCACTGCAGGACATAGGCATCCCCTAATGAGCGCCATAGATGGCATCATTATTTGGGGGTTATTGCCCATAATCCCCACGCTGGGCATGCGGGTTTGAGATCGCAGTTCGGTGTAGTTGTTCTGCAGAAGGCGCTGCTGCCCGCCCCCCGGTGTGTGTCCCTTAGTCGCCTCTTACGACACCCACGGGAAGAGTTGGGGTGGTGAAATTCTTTGCCGGCACCACACGGCAAAATACAATTCAATATACATTATATATAATTATGTAAAATTAAGCCTTATTTATCAATGAAGGTTGAAAATCAAATAATTCACTATCAGATTCCAAAATTTTCCGTGATGAACATAGGCTATAGAATATTTTTAGGAAAGTTAGGGATCCGCATGAATAATTATAATAATAATGCCGGACAATACACTCAGCATCATCTAGCCCCAAGTTAAGCAGAGCTTGTGTTATGGGTACTAGATGACTGATATAAATAATACAATATAATTACATTATATAGATATTTTTTATTATACATAGAAAACGACCAGAACACCCTGAACAAATATCTGCAGATCGTAATAATATTTGTCACGAAGCAGAAACCCGCAACCTCCTGCGTCGCAGGCGGACCTTAGACCTTAGAGGTCGTCTATAATGCAGACGCAGACCGCTAGTCCCTGACCTATGAATATGATGCGCTAGTAGCTGACCTATGAATATGATGCGCTAGTAGCTGACCTATGAATATGATGCGCTAGTAGCTGACCTATGAATATGATGCGCTAGTAGCTGACCTATGAATATGATGCGCTAGTATCTGACCTATGAATATGATGCGCTAATATCTGACCTATGAATATGATGCGCTAGTATCTGACCTATGAATATGATGCGCTAGTAGCTGACCTATGAATATGATGCGCTAATATCTGACCTATGAATATGATGCGCTAGTATCTGACCTATGAATATGATGCGCTAGTATCTGACCTATGAATATGATGCGCTAGTATCTGACCTATGAGTATGATGCGCTAGTAGCTGACCTATGAATATGATGCGCTAGTAGCTGACCTATGAATATGATGAGCGCCAGCACGCCGAAGGTGGCGTGCGCGCGCGCGTTGATGTCCGGGTGCCGCGCCTGGTAGATCTTCACCATGCAAAGCACCGACGTCACGTACATGAACGACGTGTCTGAAACATACATGTATTCACTTATTGGTATTTTTAGGTTGGTATGATTGTAGGTTGATACATGAACGACGTGTCTGAAACATTACCAGTAGGCTTATGATGCACGCCACGAGAGACGACACGCGCGAGACGAGTAATTTAGTCGTCGTCAGTTATTTTCTCGTTTACTCTAAGATGCGCACCACGAGATACATAATACTCATTGTCGAGAAGTTCTTCTCGCGTAGAGATAGCCACTCAGACGAATACCCGTTTATTTCATTCAATTGTTTATGGTTTTAGTATGCTGCTAGGAAGAATTAGAATAACCTTCATAATTTTCACCTCCTTAATGGTAGTTTGAACATTTTCACTGGCAGAATCGATGGTAGAATGGTGACAAAACGGAGCAAATTCCTAAAAAAAAAAAACAGAAACTATTTTTCAACATTTGCGCGCAAACCCTGCCTCAACTTTTTGTGCCGATTGCAAGAAGGCATCGCGTAAAACTTAAGTAAAAATAAAATATTAGTGAGGTTTAGTAGCAATAGTATGTTTTCTTATGCACTTGCCTCAACCAATCTTACAACAAGGCCAAGAAAATATTTAAGTAAGTACATACATTCGTATTGATTTGTCTGAACTTATTAAACACGCTACCGAGTGATTGTTTGTTTCATATGACCTAAAATATGTTTGTTATTCAATCCATTAAAGCCAAAATCATCTAGCTCAATTGATCAGGGAAAACGGACTTAGAAATCTTAGGCTCGACTTTGAAATTAGCTAGGTAATCCCGACAGCATCATTTATCCTTACCTAACTATTCATCCGCTCTACCTACAAACTCTACCTATAATGCTATCTTTGTTTCAGACGGTAATCATCATCATCAAGCTAACCCAAAACCCCACACCAAATGTACTTAGAATAATATCATGTAGTAGACAGATAGACATTTTATTGGTAAAAATTAAATTATTACAAGTCAATATAAGATAAGTGCTGCACTTAAAATAAAATAATTTCACCTATAAAAAAACAATGTGTATTATTTTAATTATCAATGCATTAAAAAGGGTTTGAATAGTGTCTGCATTGGTGCCGGCTCCACAGCATCCAAGTCTTCTCCCAATTTCCCTTCTTCTAATACTAGGATCCTGTGACAACATTGTTTCCAGTCACCTAGGCATCTAAAACTGCTCATTAAGAACCCATTAGTACGCTCTATACCATTGCGCTGCGCACTCTGCAATGCCAGTCTGTGAAACTCTGATCCCCGACATTTTGAGCATGTAAAATTGGTGTACTGAGCCAGGGCTCCAGTGGATACCCAGAGTCACCTGTAACAAAATCAAAAGTATAAAGATAAATTCATACTTTAAAATATGAATAAGATAAACATTATTACAAACCGGCTAGAGGTTAAAACAGTAGCATGCACTTGTTCTTGCAGTTACAAGCAGCCACAAGTCCACAACTTTACCAGCATAGAAATTGAATATATACGTAGGCTTTATGAGCTTTATTCTCGTTGATCTCGTTCGCTTAAAATTGCAGCAGAACCTACAACAAGATAAAATTATGTAAGCATATATGTAGGTATGTATCCAAGTACCTAATTGGTACCTAAATTGTAGTCAGCAAGTGATGGCATTTTAGGTTACAACCGAGATGGGTTAGAATAAGGTAGGTAGGTACTCACTTTTATATGAGCAGGTACGCCAGAACTATTTTGCGGCTCCAAATCGGCCGTTAACCGGGAAATTAAATATTCCTTAATTGGTTTATTGATGCGCCATAGTCGATGAAACTCAGAATCGGGGACATTCAGAGGGTCACAAGCAAAACATTTATTCCGGTCCTCTCTGGTATTAACAAATAGGTAATGTTCACATGGAACCGCGATAACCAACAAAATTCAAAGAAAAATTCATGAATATCTTCTCGTCAATTTTCTCGTGCTCAAATTGAAGGACGAGAGTTCTTCCCGCGCTAAACTGTCAGAAGTTGAGAAAATGTGGCGCGCATCTTAGCGTTTGACGAGAAAGGTGACCACAGATAAGATATACATTCACTTAAATCGTTCACGTGATGTGACGAGATGACTAAAGGTGGCGCATCCTAGCATCAGTCGAGAAATCGAGATAGCGCCATTTTTCACGAGATAACGAGTCGAGAAACGCTTCTCGTGGCGCGCATCTTAGGCCTACAGGATTAACTTATTGGTATTTTTAGGTTGGTATAATTGTAGGTCGTAGCGCCCCAATGGAGTCAGGTTGAAGGTATCATCTCTCATCATCTAAGGGGGCTAAAAGATAGCCCTGGCTGGGCATTTCAGTTTAGGCACAATTCAAGAAAAAAAACACAATTTCATGATAGGCCCCAACTACGGAGGCAAATAAAAAAGGATTTGGTTTAAAATACTTCAATAATAATTAGTGATCGGAATTGGGTGAGCTAAAATACCTAAACTTCGAAAAATAACAGAGACCAAATGGAGACGCCTTAGGACTAAATATTTTTTCGTCCCAATTTTTCGTCTGTTTATTTTTTCGTCCCAGAAGTAACAAACATCAATCCAAACTTTCACATTTATAATATTAGTGTGACTAACAAAGTGGGTAAAGGTTAAAAAAAAATATAGTTTCCACACCATTTATTCATGTTGTACAATCATTGGAATCAACGTAAAAATTATGAAAGTAACCAAATGTTAAGAGACACAGAAGAATATTATTTCAGTTGATGTAGAAATTAGTCAGTCTGAATAGCTAATCTAAATAACTAAATGTTTCATCGCCATCAGGAATGGAGTTTTCTTTGTCATCATCAGATGTATTTTCGTCTGAAGTATTAAAATACTTCAGATTTTTTTCCTAGTACAGCTTTAGCGTGCCTGATGGATAAAGCTTCAGAGCTTCTAAGAAGTCTTACAATAGTTTTAATTTGTTCGTAATATTTGGCATAATACGAGACTGCTTCTAGCCATGGCTAGAACCTGTCATAACAAGGTGGGGTACATGTACCCCACCTTAGTTTTTTAAAATTCTTCCTGCTTTCAACATAATGCTACGCTATCAGAACATAATACTAAAACATCTACTTTGGCTTCATAAGAGTCTCCTCACATATTTTCTAAACATTCAATCACAAATTGAGCTACTGTCTCTCCATTCACCTTTTCTAACATGTTGCAAGCTATTAAAATGGTTTGTTTGTTACCACATTTAAAAGTTTTATTAGAAAATTTACAATATAACGACCTAAATAATCAGTAGTTTCATCTAGAGAAATCCAAAGTTTCGGTTGAGAGAATTTATTCTCATTAAAAACTTATACAGTTCACTTATAATGAGATTTCTTAAGATTACTTATTTCTAGTTTCTATGTAGCTAGCGACTAAGCTTATTAAGCTAACATGATAACAATGCAATGGTTCAAAAGAAATTCTAAAAAGCTGAAATTCGAAAAAGCATTTCTACAACCATAGCAGAGGGTAGGCATAATTTACATTGACGCGTTTGTGTAAGCTGTTGTTGTGACTCGGTACACTGTATTGTTTTACCGGCGCGGAGTGTGTGTAAGCAGTTGAGTAAGTAGTAATAAGTAGTGAAGAGTTGTATCAGTTTCTGTGTTTGTGTGCGTGTTATAGTCCGGGAGACAGCTGCATTTGTGGTATATTGTATAAAGTGTATTATAGTTTATGTAAAGTTTTTGATTATGAACATGATCATAAATTGAAGCAATTTTCTTTTTAAAAACAATATCCAAGTAAACTTTTCTCAATAACGATTCATCGGGAATCGCTTTAACTTTTGTACATTTACAACACATAATAATTTAAGTAAAAACTTTTTAAACTCTGGTTGATTTACTCGTGACCAGCGTGACAAACCTCGTGACAAACAAAAGATAGCAAAAGCTAGAAAGAGACAACAAGCTTCGGCTATTCTGGGAAAATAAAACTGAAAAATGAGGTGAATCAGTTTTTTACCTGAGTTAATAACAATTAGAAATATAAGTTATAAAATATGAAACTTATTGCAGTTGGTTCAAAAGATGGTTGGTTGGGTTGGATGGTTAAAAATGATTTGAATTAGTTCGTAATATTTTATAAACGTTAATATTAAATATACTTACTAACTGCGACAATTATTCAATTTCGTCCCAATTGGGTCCAAAAAATTATTGTAGTAAGGAAGTCTCCATTTTTTTGTTTTGCCTCTGTTCTTTGAACTTTAGGTATTTTAGCTCACCCAATTCCGATCACTGATAATAATGGATGTGAAAGACGTGTTCATAAACCTTGTTTAGTTGGTATTGTATGTACAGTGCGCGTCACATATAAGTACCCCCCTATCTCAATTTATTTGGGACACAATAGTTGTTATTGTTGGGAATTTCAGACTTTGAGTATTATGGTGGTTGGTTCGATCCTTAGCGGCGGCGTGATAAGTTTTTGCATGTGAAAATTTGTGATAATTTACAAGGGAATTCGAAGTATGTAGTCGTAAATATTATGTAGACAAGGGGGGTACTTAATTCTGACGCGCACTGTACTAATTACTTTAGACTAGCGACCAGTTTCGGCTTTGCACGGGTGTAATGCTGATACAAAAACCGTTGCATTGAATCAATCCACCCATAAAAAAAATCACATCAAAATAGCGTAGTTTTAAAGATCTAGGCATAATATACATAGGGACAAATAGACATACGCGAGAAGGGACTGTGTTTTATACTATGTTCTGTTTAGTTTTAAAAATTATTTAAAATGGTGAAAAATAATCGTGCAATTTACCATAAAAACTAAATGCACCTACTTACAGATGAAACAACACACAAAACAACTCGTTGTTAACATAAGAATACAACTATTTCTAATTTGACTACTTGATCATCCATCGGGTTGAGGATGGTAATGGAGGAGGGAGTGTGGTGTGTGATTGTGTGGTGTGTGTGTGTGTGGTGTATGATGGTGTGTGTGTGTGGTGTATGATGGTGTGGTGGTGTGGTATATGATGGTGTGGTGTATGATGGTTTGGTGTGTGGTGGTGTGGTGTGTACGTACCGAACTGGAAGTTCATGCTGTTGGGGCAGACGTGGTAGGCGGCGGAGAGCAGCCCCTCCGCGACCAGCGCCGCGCCCATCGCGTACAGCAGCCCGAAGTGCTGCGGGATGCCCAGCTGCTTCTGCGGCCCAACAGAAAGACAGATACTACTAGAATAGATACACATACTCATATAAGTATGTATCTGTCTTTCTGTTGGGCCGCAGAATATATATTATATACTAGCGGTCCGCCCCGGCTTCGCACGGGGCGGACCGCTAGTAGCACATTAAACAAAAATTTCAGAAATTATACACACTAACACGATGGGTTTCACCGTTTTCATACGGATCCCTTACTTTTTTTAACAGCATTGGGGGTTTTTGACATTGACTCGACACTCTATAACTGTAAAAAATGTACGTACATTTACACTTTAATTTAAGTACTTGAGAAAACATAGATCGCATTTTACCTATGAATCATTTATTTGCTTAAAACATGAGTATTTAACATGGTGCGAGCATTAAAATGTTAACATGGATGAATTTTATACCTTCATGTTTTGCCACTAGTAGCTTGGTATAGGAGAGGGCACACGGCAGGTTGCTAGGTTATACTTATGTTTGTAAACATTCTGTTCTATTTTAATCAGGCATTTCTATTTGAGGATACTCTCGTAACTAGACGGTCCTAATCTCTAAATCTCTACAGATAAAATCTCGACCACTTCTGTGTTAACGTAATTCGGCTTCTCGCCTACAACAACAACATCAGCCTATAATAGTCCACTGCTGGACATAGGCCTCCCCTAATGAGTGCCATAGATGGCATTATCATTTGGCGGTTATTGCCCATAATCGAAATCAGCTTCTCGCCTGCGCAAGGGTATTTTTAGGTGGTTTTTGTAAAACAAATACTAAACACATACCTCTTGCTCTGTCTTCGCTTGATGTTCCTTGTGTCTCCTTCTAACGCGAGCTATAAAACATAATACAGTTCAGTTAGGAAGGTGGCAACACCAACTATCCGCATCAACAATCTAAATGGGGTAACATTTATGAATACAGACACGCTAGCCAGATAAAACACGGTCTCATGTCGCGAGTATGTCATGTTTAGGGTTTCTATATCGGTTTCGAAAGCCTTATGAACTAGCTCTATCTATCTTATATTCAATCCTTAATATCTCGTCAACTTTTACCTTGAAATTCTAAATTTATTTCATGCGCCTGTACAGATTTATAGAACATAATTAAATTTTCAGTATCTAACCTACCGACAAACTGCGATGTCGAAATTTTATTAATTTAAAATGTAATCAAAGGAAACATATCGGTTTGTAAATCTCAAAACAGTGATTGAATTTTTTGATCTTTTCTCTTAGGTACCAGTTGTACCTACAGTATTTATTATGCTTAGCTTGGGGCTGGTGATGCTGTGGTGTGGATTGTCCGGCATTGGAGGTCAGATCAAATCTAGTAGTTTTAGAATAGGAGTGTTTGGTTGAGTATGTGCGTGGTTAAGTATGTGCGTGGTTGAGTATGTACGTGGTTAAGTATGTGCGTGTTTGAGTATGTACGTGGTTGAGTAAGTCCGTGGTTGAGTAAGTACGTGCCTAGGAAGAGGAAGCCCAGCAGTATGTACCCGAGGTTGGAGTAGACGTGGTTGAAGTCGGACACCACGAGCAGCGGGTGCGCGCACAAGAAGTTGAAGTAGCACAGGTCCTGGTTGCCGGACTGGTTCAGGAGCTGGAAATACATTATGCTGCAGGTTGAGAATGATCCACACCTCTCCTACTATGTACACCTCACCTAAGTATGCGAGGCATAGCTGTTTATAAGTAACTAGCGGCCCGCCCCGGCTTCGCACGGGTATTAAACAAAAATTTCAGAAATTATACACACTAAAACGATGGGTTTCACAGTTTTCATACGGATCTTTACTTTTTTTAACAGCATTGGGGTTTTTGACATTGACTCGACATTCCAAAACTGACACTGGCCGTAGAGAAAAAGCAAGCACCGTGCGCTATACAACCTCTTTTTCTATTCTGACGCGCCATAATAGAAAAAGAGGTTGAATATACAGCCCACGGTTCAATTATTGAATTTTTCATGCGGATCCCTAACTTTTTTGAAAATATTATATAGCCTATGTTCATCACGGAAAATTAAGGATTCTAATGGTGAAAGAATTTTTTAACTCGGTCCAGTAGTTTCGGAGCCTATTCAATTCAAACAAACAAACAAACATACAAACAAACAAACAATCAAATCTTTCCTCTTTATACTATTAGTATAGATTCTTTCAGCAATACAACGAGGCCGATGAAAACTACTGATTTAAAATCTACTATTAATGAAAAAACATAGTCCCATCATAAACTGCCGAATGCAAAATGGGTTCCTTAAAAAACCGGCGTAAATGCCGGAACGAACAATACAGCTGTACGACTCACCCGTTGGTAGTTGACGAGCAGTTGTACGACTCACCCGTCGTTAGGTGACGAGCAGTAGTACGACTCACCCGTTGCTGGGTGACGAGCAGTTGTACGACTCACCCGTTGGTAGGTGACGACCAGTTGCACGACAGGCAGCGTGTAGAAGACGGCGACGGTCAGCACGTTCCACAGGTAGAGGCGCGACCGAGCCTGCAGCACGCGGGACCGACATCTGACATAGACAACACAACAACATCAGGTTATATAGCAGATGATACTAGTTACTGTACAATGTCGACGGCGGATGGCATTAATACATAATTTACTGTCTCCCATTGCAATACCCTTAATGGGTACATATTGTGTGTATATATTATAGCAATAAGTTCTAACAAATTTTATGTCTATACTAATATTATAAAAAGGAAAGATTTGATTGTTTGTTTGTTTGTATGTATGTTTGTTTGTTTGAATTGAATAGGCTCCGAACTACTGGACTGATTTGAAAAATTCTTTCACCATTAGAATCCTAAATTTTTCGTGATGAACATAAGCTATATAATAATTTCAAAAATGTTAGGGATCCGCAGGAAAAATTCAATAATTGAACCGTGCGCTGTATATTCAACCTCTTTTTCTATTATGGCGCGTCAGAATAGAAAAAGAGGTTGAATATATAGCGTACTGTGCTTGCTTTTTCTCGCCAGTTTTACGGCCAGTGTCAGTTATGGAGTATCGAGTCAATGTCAAAAATCCCAATGCTGTTAGAAAAAGTAAGGGATCCGTATGAAAACTGTGAAAACCATCGTGTTAGTGTGTATAATTTCTGAAATTTTTGTTTAATACCCGTCCGAAGCCGGGGCGGACCGCTAGTATTAAATAAATGAAATGAGAGTGTGTAGACTCGCCTGGACAGGTTGGCGAGGCACAGCTTGCCGCTGAGGCGCTGCCACTCGCGGGCGCGCGCCTCCTCCGCCTCGGACGATGACGACTCCGTGTCCGACGGAGATGACAGACCTAGACCAATATACATTACAGTATTACAATTCATATACATTTTAATTTTGGAACGCTAGCAACCAAAATCAACTTTAACGTGCTTTATTTCCTTTCTGCCTTACAGGACTTTTGGAAACGTCACAATGTAAAAATTACATAATATTGGGGAATAAAGTGATCACTTAGATTTTTGTTCACCTCCACAGGCAGCGTTTATCAGTTATGGATACTAGCCAAAACAAAAGCTCTGCTTGTGGCTTGTGGCTAGACGATGCTGTGTGGATTGTTCAAAATTATTTATTTATTCACTTCAATCTTGGTAAAGTAAAAAAGCGAACAAGAAACTTTTACCTTGTTATGTTCTTAGTTTCCTAGTTGGAGCAAAACTCGTCCCAACCATTATTTTCCTCTAGATAAATTTATATTTTGTACAAAGCTTTTCTACAAAAAATATGTTTGACCGTTTGTTTGAATGTCTTTGATATTAATTTTCGCAAATCACTTTGAGTTTTATCTAGTTGTATAACCGTATACATACAATTGCCTTTCAATTACGACACTATTTGTCTTTTACAATTGAGTTGTAATTAAAAAGAAAACATGTAATTTAACGATTGTTCTTTATGCGAACATAAATTCTTTAGACACAAACAAAGAAATAGTTGTGTAATTTAATGATAAAAAATTATTTGTATCTCAGATAGCGTAGGCCAGTTCGTGACGTCACTACAGCGCTGGCTAGGCCTCTTTCTGGAGCTTGGTCATAATGCTGCTTTAAGGCCTTTTTGTAACAACTATATGCAGATACCTTTTCTATAATTGTGTCTTGTTTTAAGTAATCTTATTATTGTAATAGTTGTTTCTTTCTGATATTGTTGTTATGAAAACAAATCTTTCTTTCTTTCTTTCTTCTTCTTCTTTCTAATAAGTGGCGCGAGCAGACTCGACACAGTGCAGGAGCCTTATTCTCTATGAAATAGGAGATTCCTTGCCCAAACCCTGTGACGTCACAATGTGTTCTTAATACGATTTTGTTCGGTTCCATGCCGCTGTCTCGTCATATCTGTGAAACTCGTTGGGATTGGCAATAGTGGATAAAGGCCCTGGTAGACAGTGTCACTTACAGGGTGTGTTCACGTCTCGGTGTGTGCCGGGCGTGTCCGCCTGCCTCCTGCGTAACGCGTTGGTGACTACGTCCGGGGCGAGAAGGGCGGGGGCGGGGGCGGGGGCGGGCTCGCCAGCGGATCCGCCTTCTGGTTACAATAAAAACAGTTTAGAGCTTTTGAATTTGATCTTATCAGTTTTGTAGTCTCCATGATGTCTCTGTTGGCATAAATAACATATATTATTTAATATCTCAAAAAATTATTCGATGGTACTTAAACGCACATCATTCCCACAGTACGGAAACAGTCCAGTTTACAATCTTAGTATCTTTAGATCAATATCAGTACCGCCAATATTAAGCAAAGTTTTTGAAAATTTTATTTGACATCAATTGCTTAGGCACTTCAATGGCAATTAATGACCCGCTACATTGTAAGCAATTCGGGTTTAATCGCGGCAGAGTTTGATGCTTGAGAGGTCGCAAGATGCTTTGGATTTTTTTGGGACTTGTAAAAAGCATTTGATTGTGTACACCATGAAACATTAATCAGGAAACTACATCATCTATACTAATATAATATTATAAAGAGGAAAGATTTGATTGTTTGTTTGTTTGTATGTTTGTTTGTTTGTTTGAATTGAATAGGCTCCGAAACTACTGGACCGAGTTAAAAAAAATCTTTCACCATTAGAATCCTTAATTTTCCGTGATGAACATAGGCTATATAATATTTTCAAAAAAGTTAGGGATCCGCATGAAAAATTCAATAATTGAACCGTGGGCTGTATATTCAACCTCTTTTTCTATTATGGCGCGTCAGAATAGAAAAAGAGGTTGTATAGCGCACGGTGCTTGCTTTTTCTCTACGGCCAGTGTCAGTTTTGGAATGTCGAGTCAATGTCAAAAACCCCAATGCTGTTAAAAAAAGTAAAGATCCGTATGAAAACTGTGAAACCCATCGTTTTAGTGTGTATAATTTCTGAAATTTTTGTTTAATACCCGTGCGAAGCCGGGGCGGGCCGCTAGTTATACAATAAAGGACGACTCTTTGGATCTTCTTACTTGTTACTTGTGTGACAGGATACAAAGAGTTGACATTGACATGGGGGACGTTCTTCGGAATCGTAGTTACAAAGGGTGTACCACAGGGCTCTCTTCTGTGCCCTTTCCTATTTCTAGTTTATATTAAAGACCTGCCTCATCACGTTGACAAATATCACGATATTGTATTGTTTGCTGACGATGCTTCACTTTTTTTTATGAAACGACATAACACACATTTGAAGATGTGAATAACAAAATCTCAAACTTAGTCAATTGGTTTAGTGCCAATAGAGAGTAAGTATATAAAATATAATATACCTACATATATTTATGAAACAAGCATAAAGATGATCGATAAAGAAGATGACGATCATGAATGTGTGAGTACCTTCAGTGAGGCGGTCCCGTGTGCGTGTGCGCAGCTGCAGACAGAGCGCGACGAGGAAGGCCACGTAGAAGGAGAGGAAGAACGCGAGCGCCGCGCCCGCGCCCACCAGGTACTGCTGGTACGAGATCGTCGGCACCACCTTGAACCTGCACACACAGCGATACATACATACATAGATCATCATCAGCCTATAACAGTCCACTGCTGGACATAGGCCTCCCCTAATAATGATGAATACGCCATAGATGGCATTATTCATCATTTGGGGGTTATTGCCCGTAATCGCCACGCTGGGCATGCGGGTTGGGGATCGCAGCGCGGTGGAGTTGTTCTGCAGAGGGCGCTGCTGCCCGCCCCCCGGTGTGTGTCGCTTAGTCGCCTCTTACGACACCCATGGGAAGAGTAGAGGTGGTGAAATTCTATGCCGGCACCACACGGCAACATAGATATATAGATAGATAGCGTTTATTAAAATAAATTATTTCATTTTTATGATTAGTAGCATCTTAAATCCTAAATTAGGTTTATCTAGACACTAGAGTTCTCTAATATTACAATCCGCGCTTAAAGTCTATGAGAGTTACGCTACAGGCAAAGCGGTGTCACCGTATTGAGTTCTGTATGGCGCGGTATGCAGTTGTATTGTATACGCGCGGTTCACGAATCATGCGCAACGAACAAAGCGACCAATGAGTGACAGCGCTGCGCCCGAGCTCAGCTATAAGATGCTCCATTTTTATGGCAAGGTAAAAAAATAAGATAAATATTTAAGAAGTGTGTATTTTTATAAAATTATTTGTTATTGTAAGGACCTCAGTTAAGGCCTTTACATGTAGAGGTTGTAGTTGTAGGCAGTTTACCTATAGCACCTCACTTTGTGATGTCACCGTTGGTGACGTAGTTAAGTTTGGATAGTTTGTTGAGCACGTAACCTAAACACAAGAGTCACTGAAGTAAAGTTTATTAAAGTTGGTTAAGACAGTTAGTTAAGGAGGCAAATCTTTCCTTGAATGTCACTCTCGCGGGAGTAGGTCACGTACTGATGTTAAAATAATTTAATCTAGGTAAATAATTATCGCGTGCGACACAGATTACCTAAATCGCCGCTTGCGCAAAATCGCTAATGTAGGGTGAAACCATACAGTTATGTTGATAAATAATGTTTTGCTAATATGGATTTGATATTCTTTTGGGTTATTTTATTATTAAGTTGTATGGGCAAGTTATTTATTAGGTATGGAATTATATATAAAGAGGTTCGTTTGCCGTATATGTTATTAAATAAGGGTATATTCAGTTTATTCTGCTTTATACTTCTGGTGACTTTGGTGTGACTTTTAGGGACTTGAATCTCTGTACGAAAGGGCGACGGTGACGATGGGACCACTATAATATGTTCTTTATTTCTAGCTGAAGGAGATGGCGACGTGAATAGTACGAGTATGTGAGGTACCTGAATGTCTTGACGCGTCCGTCGCTGGTGTTGAGGGCGACGGCGCGCGCGGGCGGCTCCCAGCCGAAGTACCGCAGGAGGGCGGAGCTCTCGCCGGCCCCGCCCCCCGCCCCCGCGTCCACGCCCGTGCACTCCGCGTCCGACGTCTTCACTATGAACACTATGTAGAAACCGATCGGGAATGTGTCTTGCTGGAAGAGAGAACGAACACAATTATAATAAACTAGCGACTCGCCCCGGCTTCGCAAAGGTGGAGAGTGCAATGTTGATACTAATTAATTTTATATATGTACACATAAACCTTCTTGAAATATTCTATCTTTTAATAAAAACCGCATCAAAATCCGGATTCGGTTACCATCCCGCGGCAACAGACACCCGGATAATAAGTATCCTATGTCCTTTCTCCCGGTCTAGACAACGGTTAGGACGAAAACCTTTAAAATGTAGCTTAAAACTTACAATTTACATGTAGCGATAATAAGTGAAAAATGTGGACAAGTCGATGTTTCTAGTTTTTTTTTCTATATTTTTCTGGTTAGTAAATAAATTGATGTTATCCTATATCAAGTAGAATATGTAAAATAGCAATTTTGCCACTTTCAGAGGAAGAGAAATTGTTCCACCTTTTGATTTGATTTGACTAGATTTTAGCGGTGATTGACAGCCCTGACTGTATAAGCCCGTCCACACGGGTCGGATATGTACTTGTAGAAATGACCAAGAGCGCGGAGTGAGCCTACCCTAGCCTGTTATTGCAAAGAGTTGATTGTGCTGTGAGTGTGAGTGAGTAAAGTGTGTAATACTCACAGTGAGGGTGATCCCGCCGCGCCGCGTCATCGTGAGATAGTACCCGTCGTACAGAATGTCGCGCTCGTTGTCGAACACCGGACACTGGAATTATATACGTTACTTACTATTCTAAATTTTAATAATTATTTGGGTAAAACCTTTATTAACAATCAATAATTAAATAAAATTAAATAACCAAATTAGAACTAGTTATGACAATTGAAACAATTAAGCTAGCTTCAGACTGTTGCAAAGAATGTACAGGATCAGTAGAACTACAACTGATCCTAACTAACGAAAACAAACCGGGGGGAGGGCAGCAGCGCCCTCTGCAGAACAACTTCAAACTATTATGGGCAACCCCAAATGATAAATAATGCCATGTATGGCGTTGATTATGAGAGGCCTATGTCCAGCAGTGGACTATAGGCTGATGATGTCGATACTCACGGAGAAGTTCTGTATGGAGACGACGGCGCACAGGTCGTCGTCCGCCTCGATCAGTAAGATCACGCTCTTGGGCCGCGACAGCCAGCCTGTGCTCTTGTAGAGGTTCGTCATCTCGTAGTACCTACCACAAACAAATATATTAATAATTCTGGACAATCCACACAGCGTCACCTAACCTCAAGCTAAGCAGAGCTTCTGTTATGGATACTAGATGACCGATACACTTAATACAATATATTACAAAGAATTTTTTTTATACATATAGAAAACAACCAGAACACCCTGAACAAATATCCGCAGATCGTACAAACATTCGTCCCGAAGCGGGAACCAGCGCAGCCGGACTTTCGCCCATCGCGCCACAGAGACCGTAAAATACTTATGCGAAGCCTGCGGACTGCTAGTATACAGGGTATCCCGAAACTCAACGTCAAACTCAACGTCAAAAATGCGTTTTCGGCTTGACGTTGAGTTTCGGGACACCCTGTATACTAGTAATACGGCTTGACGTTGAGTTTCGGGGCACCCTGTTTACTAGTAATACGGCTTGACGTTGAGTTTCGGGACACCCTGTTTAGTAATACGGCTTGACGTTGAGTTTCGCGACGCCCTGTACTATCGTAGGTATTACTATACCTGTCCAGCAGCGTCTGCTCGTGCGGGTCGAGCGCCTCGCGGCACATCTGCTTGCGCCGCGCGCCCCGCGCGCCCCGCGCCCCCGCGCGCTGCTGGAACGGGTAGAAGTAGTACTGCGGCTGGCTCGGCGCGCTCACCACCGCCGTCCAGCGCTCCGCCTCGATGTAGAACTGTTGCACGCTCTCCACCTGACGCGGACACCACAACTCATACTAGTCTCCAGTTAACTAATCCACCATCTATCTATACTAATATTATAAAGAGGAAAGATTTTATTGTTGCTTTGTTTGAATTGAATAGGCTCCGCAACTTGAATAGGCTACTAACGTAACGCAACTACTAGACCGATTTGAAAAATTCTTTCACCATTAGAATCCAAATTTTCCGTGATGAAGATAGGCTTTAGAATATTTTCAATAAAGTTAGGGACCGGCTAGTCGGGGCCGGGGCGGCTAGTAAGTTATATAATTATGAATGTACTAGTGGTTTCTTTTTCACTTCTTCCATTAGTGGAGAAAAAATTGAAGTGAAAAGAAATCAATAACAAATTATTTCCTTTTTATAATAAATATCTGTATGAAATTTGACTTGTCTAAGTGCTTGTTTTGTAAGCCTAAAGAAATAAAGTTATTGAATCTGAATATACCTAGTGAATATATAAATATAAGTGTGTGGTACCTTGATGGTGACGTTGATGGGGTCCGGCGACGACGAGGTCAGGTGGATGATGGGCGTGTTGCTGCCCCGCGCGTCTGCAACCAGCCCGCGGGGGGTTACGGGAGGGGGAGGGGGGGGGGGGTGCACAATGCTGGACAACCCACACATAGGGTGTGGGTTGTCCAGCGTTAAGCCTTCTAGCCGCAAACTAAGAGTTTGTCATGGTCGGACATGACACAATGATATTATATCAGCTATCTTACTTAACAAAATACTGACTTCACAATCATGTAAAACGCCCGTAAATATCTGCAGATCGTAATAAAATTTTAATTGCGGCGGGAATCGAACCCGTAAGCTAATCAAGACATGGCTCCGATAAAATAATACTGGGAGTGCATTCGGCTAAGTGCTGAGCGGTACGAATGATTAGATAGCTGTACAAAACTTTCAGCAGAGTTATTTGAACGTCTCTGTGAGCGAATCCCTCACAGATACCTCGTGTTTTGTCGGCCCCGTTCGGGTTTAGCCCATTTCAAACGTGAAGATTTTGTCTCTAAATTTTGTCATGACAGACTGGAATTAAGTCTACGAAAATGACAAATGGCCATGATTCTGTATTTAGTTCTTTCTGTATTTAGTATGTAGTTCGGTTCGCATTTGAAACAGAATATACAGTTTTGATTTGCTTACGTTCAGCGGTGGACTGGAATGATGATGATAATGCCAGGAGTGGGGATTCACTCATAGAGACGTTCTACTGTTAAAAGGAGACTGTCAAATTCTACCTCATAAACATGGAAGTCTTGAAATTTTTACAATTCTTATTAATTTACGACTGTACATAACATATAAAAGATGTCTTAAACTCGACCAAAGGATCTAATATGTGTAGAAACAGAATTAAAGTTAATACAGAGTATATTGGTAAAACTTATTGTTATTGTGTATGTAGAGACGATTTATTAATGAACAGAGGTGACTATGGTACCTACCCACAGGAGACTGGGTCCGTATCGTGGGTACCAACAATATTGACAGGTTAAAATTAAAAATGTCACCTGAATATTCCACCCAGGACCAAATCTAATCCGGCTGAGCAGCCGCTTGTAGATAATACAAAGGAAAATATAAATAAAATGTTGTTCTATTCTACAAAGTGCCCTCATAAAGTTCTTACTAAACAAACAATAAATCAGTGTTTGTGTACAAAATAGGTATTTACGTATCAAAGGGCCACAGTAGACATTAATCCATCTCCCGTCGACTGAAGCGTGAACAGAAAGAAAACCGCACGTCAATATCTAACAGCAGAGCCTGTGCACGTGTCTGTGAGCGACTCACTCGCGGGAACCTCGGCTGTGCTCGGCCGCGCTCGGATCCGGAACGGACTCATGTCCCTCACAAACGTACTATCACAATTATTTGTAATTTGAACAGATTTCCAGCATGGTCTGCTATTATTTGCAATAAATAGTGTTTAACTAGGGTCTCGGATTTTTTTTCAAAATACTTTTGTGAAATTTAATGATAGGTATCTAACCGCATTTTTACATCAAAGAAGACATGTTTTCTTAGTATTTTTTTAAGATAGTAGTATGAGATAAGTATTATGAAATATCTTGTTGTAGAAACCTTAATAAATATTATTCTATACAAAGAATAGCAAATCATGGTAAAAACTCAAATTACAAATCATTTTCGTAATACGTTTGTATGGGAAATTCAACCGTCGTCGCCGGAGCGCGGACGGCGACCACTATTTGTGTTATATATTTAAAAATTGCATTCTCAATCTGGTAAACACTTTATTTCTCGTGATTAAGTATTGCTGGTCTAGTAAATATTGTATGCAAGTAGTTACATTTAAGCAAACGATCCTTAATAAATCAACGGAACGGTTCACGCGAGGGAGTTGCTCGCAGAGACATTCAAATAGTCTTGATAACCGAATCAACGAAAACAGAGTTTGATAGAACTCAGTTGCTGGTGAATTCGGCCCTTAACCATAAAGACATTCATATTAATAAAGCTATCCATTTTGCTACGTAGCCCTAGATTGTTGATTCTTATCGCTAACCGAATGGATAACGTAGGATGTTAACAAATCTTAATCATCACATTTTCTCTAAATATTTACATTTTGAAATAACAGGTTTCAATGAAGCGTTACATTCGTGGAATATAGCTTGTCTTTCCTGACGAAAATTCTTCTCAAACTCCATTTCTTACGGAAAAAACTTTCCCCCTTGCCGAGTCGCCATTTCATCGAATCAGGACTTTTTATGCAAGTAAATTGTTCAGTTTGTAACACCTGTTATACCTGACCACCACAGATGCAATTGATTTAAATACTGAACGTGGGAGAATTTAAACATTATGTTATTTATAAAAGAGACTGAGACTTTGGTTACATTTACATGTTATGCCTGTCCAAGAGGTCTTAAGGAAATAAAGCACTTGATTCTTCTCATTTTGATCATTCCTAAAACCCTTTCAGACAATAACGAAGTCGTCGCGGTCGTGTCTGAATGTAACGTTAGTTGTTGGTTGGTTGGTTGTAACGTACCGCAGGAGAGGTCGTTGTCCGCGAACACGTTGTTGTGCGGGCACAGCGTGCGCGAGATGTTGCTGAACTGGGTCACGGCGCCGGACGCGGACGCCAGCACCACCGGCAGCTGCCACGAGAACACGCCTGCGCACACAACCGCACCGATGGGAAGCTCGGACTCGACTGAGCTCCGATACTCATGTAAACAACTACTGCTGGACTGGACATAGGCCTCCCCTAATGATCGCCATAGATGGCATTATTTATCATTTGGGGGTTATTGCCTATAATTCCCTGGGCATGCGAGTTGGAGATCGCAGTTAGTTCGAGTTGTTCTGCAGAGGGCGCTGCTGGCCACCCCCTGGTGTGTCTCCCTTAGTCGCTCTTAGTCGACTTACGAGGGTGGTCCGATAAGTACTTAGCCTCACCGCCCGATGGCGTGACTATCGCAAGAAAAATTTACTATCGTGTAGTACATTCTCGTAGACGGCTACTGTAGAAATTTCATCCAAATTGGACGCGTAGTTTTTTTTTGACCGCGTGTGGAAGCGGGCTTGTCAGCGGATTCTAGCAAAATGGAAAAAGAGCAATATCGGTCGGTCATTCGATTCTTGTTTTTGGAAGGGAAATCGCGCAGCGAAATCATAGAGCGCTTGGATACTGTGTACGGTGACTCTTCTCCTTCGATGGCGACCGTCAAAAATTGGTTTAACGAGTTCCAGCGTGGTCGCACGACGGTTTTTGATGAGCCACGCCCAGGTGCCCCAAAAACGGCTACCACGGAGGATAACGTGACAAAAATCCACGATCTCGTATTGGCAGACCGCCGATTTAAGGTGCGCGAGTTAGCTGAGACAGTAGGCATCTCAAAAGACCGCGTAGGTCATATCCTGCATGAAATTTTAGGCATGAGAAAGCTGTCGGCGAGATGGGTGCCGCGTTTGCTCACTCTGGAAAACAAGCGCAACCGTGAGACCACTTCAGAGCAGTGTTTGACGCTGTTCAAGCGCAATCCAAAGGAGTTTCTGCGTCGTTTCGTGACGGTTGACGAAACATGGATCCACTGGTACACGCCAGAGACCAAGGAACAGTCGAAACAGTGGACTTCACCCGGCGAACGTGCTCCGAAGAAGGCGAAGACTGTTCAATCGGCCGGAAAGGTGATGGCCACTGTTTTCTGGGATTCACAAGGTGTGATGTTCATCGACTACCTAGAGAAGGGAAAAACGATCACAGGGCTGTACTATGCCGCATTATTGGGCCGATTCGACGCCGAATTGCAGAAAAAACGACCCCATTTGGCGAAGAAAAAAGTGCTCTTCCACCATGACAACGCACCGGCTCACACCTCCGCCCTCGCCATGGCCAAATTGGTCGAATTGGGCTACGAACTGCTGCCCCATCCACCGTATTCTCCAGATTTAGCCCCCTGCGATTTCTTTTTGTTTCCTAACTTGAAAAAGTCTCTCGCCGGGCAGAAATTTGAGTCGAATGAGGAGGTCATCGCCGCCACAGAAGCCTATTTTGCAGACCTCGAGAAAACGTATTTTTCAGATGGGTTAAAGAAGTTGGAGCATCGCTGGATCAAGTGTATCGAGCTAAAAGGAGACTACGTTGAGAAATAAAACGCCACTTTTCTAAAATCACCGTTTTTTTTTTGTAGGCTAAGTACTTATCGGACCACCCTCGTACACTTAAAGTACTTATATTAAACAAAGTACTTAAGTTTGTACTTAGTCTTAAACACTTAGTCTTACACTTTTACAACCCAGGCAATCGTCTAGCTAAATAATCTGCCATTTTATAGTAAGCCTTTTTGCAAAAAATATTCACAGTCAGGGAGTGGGAGATTTCCCCAAACTTTGTTGCAGATTGCATCTTCGTCTTAATGGGGTTATCTATCTATGTACCGTGCGAGAGTTCTGCAATGCCGTGTTTTTCATATGTAAAGTAAACAGCGATTGGTCAGCATGTGTGAGTGTGTGTACCTTTCTGCTGGCGCGCCGTGATGAACAGCGGGTAGGTCTGGTTAGCGAAGTCGCTGGCGACCGTCACGCGCGCCGGCGTCTCGTGCACCACCAGGTCCTGAGCACGCAACCACTTTACGACACTGGCCCTTAATCAGCTGTGCTGTCTGCATACAGCACCGCTACGACACAACACTAAGATATGCAACGAAGACACGCTATGTAAATGTTAGTGAGCCAAGTTACTGAGCTGGGCACACAGTACATTACATACATTTTACTTTAACAAAATGGCATTTACATTTCATAAAATATTTTTTTTAATTAGTTCAAGCACAGGATATAGTTATTGCGTTATTGTGCAGATTTTTTAATGCACGTTTTAGTGATGGAATTAGGAAAAATTAAGCTAAGTTTCGCGCGTCATACTTACTGTATTTTGTACAGTCTAGTCTCTACTGTTCGCATGCCTAAGCGGTAGCGAAATACCGCGTAGGTTTGATAGGCCTAAAAGCAAGGGCCGGAAAACAATAATTTGAGAATCTAGCTTAACCAGTCATATGGTGTGTTAGAAACGTCAAGTTATTTTCAAGCTAAATATGCGTTGTAGTGAGCTACAGCGCATATTTAGCTTGAAAATAATGATTACAATAACGTATTCCTTTAGTTCCTAGGATTACCCTTGAATACTTAAACGCAACTTAGATAAGCATGTCTCAAGCCAAGATTTTTTTAGATTTTGTCATGAAAATCTGTCAAAATTTCATCATTTCAGACGTGTTTATATTTTAATTGCATTTGAGTAGTCGAATGTTAATGATAATGTATAAGAGCATGTAGCAGCCTTTTCTATAGTTCTATTAATTGTTAGTTATTCTTAGTTTTTAATATTACATAGTGTCCAAGAGTCCTGTAAGGTCTAAAGGAAATAAAGCATTTTGATTTTGTGTTGTTAAGATACAGAACTGTTCCTCTGCAAGCAAGCAGTATTTTTAGTTTCTATATGCGAGGACATATAAATGGTTAAGAGTTAGTATTTAAGTTAGATATAAAGCATGTAAAACTGTTTGTTCTCCTAATAAAGTAAAATAAAATAAATAAATGTTATATCTGACCCCGGCAAACTCCATGATGTACTCTGTGTTCCTGTCCACGGCCACCTCGTACGACACATTGTACTTGTACCTGCAACAAACAACATCATCATCATCAGCACAACTCGCGGTTCAAAGGCTCAAACATTATTCCTGGCTACAGCCTTGTCTAGTATTCATAACACAAGCTCTGTCTCTTTCAATTATATACAAAATCTTTGTATGCTCAAAAGAGTAAATTGTGTAGAGCGAACAATTATATTTAAGATCTCATACATAGCAACCACAATCTCAAAGAATATGGTTACAAAGGCTTCTGCTTAGCTTGGGGCTTGCCAACACATCACTGGCATCATTTCTGTGTTCATCTTGCAAAGACATGCTCAAATGAATGAGACATACAAGGAGGTCTTCCCAGGGATGTGACAGTAAGGATATCTGTAGAGTACGGAGGTGAAAGTGTTCAGTCTGAGCGCTGCAGACCTCTGATTGTACCGTGCTATCAGTAACCTTATGTCAATGTACTATTCACTACTGCCCTACACTGCACTAAATTGTGTTGTGAAGATAAAGTAGGTAAACATATTATAAACAGTTTGATAACTCTCTAGGTTTTCGGACGGGGTTAATGTTTTGTGATTATGACTCATTCATACATGATATAATCTTTTTATCAAGTAGGTAGTCTTTATCTTGATGATTTAGTTAGTTATAAGAACTCAGGGTAAACAAACATCGATAGGATTAATGCTATTATAATTACTTATCAATACAACTCATTTTATTCTTCAGTATACCTTTACAAAGACTGCCTTGTTTCAAAATGGGAACAATGTTTTGTGAGGACACTGACCGGTACAAAGATTAAGAATTATTTTATTTACTACTGTACATATATTTAGGTCCTTAATAAATTATTGTAACGCTAAATGCATCCTCTAATGACTTATGGACTTGAGCTCGATCTATTAACCTGAACAAGGCTAACGATTAACACAAACTAGGTGCAAGAAATAAATCAAGTACAAGGTTTCAAGATGCATAATTGATTTTTATGCCATGTTGTACTCCGCAGAATCGAGTGCGTAATTACTTACGTGTTATTGTAATTAAACACTATTTCGTGCGGCTTGTAGCTTTCTTGCAAACTGAAGAACGGCAGACACAAAAGTAATCCAGCTTTTAGCAAAAATAATAGTGACATGTTGCACACTTATTACTCTGGGACAAGTAATAGTTTTTACACATTGGTATCACAGGTTTTTATCATATTTATTCAGAAATTAGTAAATGCATTGATTTTTTCAAGAAACTGTACATCTAGGAATTTAGCAAATGAAAACGAAAACTACAGACAACTGTCTGTTCTGTTCAGTTCATTTACGTTCATTTGGTAGATAAGTAAGTACTTCAAACTTCATTCGGTCATTGGTCTAATTTGATTGTCTGTTCTGTTATCTACTAGCAGTCACAGTCAGTTTGGCAGTCAATTTGAAAAAATAATTAGGGTAAACCACCCAATCGTTGGCACTCCTCCAATTATTGGCCCTTTATAGTTTAGTTAAAAAAAACAAGGAAACTATAGACTATTCAAGTTCAGTATGCATTAAAATATAAAATAGTATTATTATTCTGTTAGAAAATGGCAACACTGCTCCTATAATCAGTATGGCGGTTCAGGAACAACAACTTAAATTTTGTGCTAGTGATTTGAAGGTAGTTTTTTGGTTTCTTCTTAAGGTGAGAGTTTTATTAATCATAGTATATCGCAGCTATTCGGCTTTTTGATACTTTCGAAATAATTTTATATACTTAATTACACCTCTAAGCAGTAGATTCAAAGATAATTTTGTTTATTTTTATATCAGTTTTTATTTGTTTCATGTGCCAACATATAGATCAGTAAATTCATCAAAATCCTATTATTGGCATTAGTGCCAATGTTAGGATTTCTAAGAATATTATCAACAAGCGAGTTTATGATCTATTTGTAAAGGTTTTAAATTAAATTATTATTTGTCCATCAATATTTTCTTCTTTAATAGCAATTTCCAAATGTTGGCCCACAGTGCCAATAACAAAAGCTAATTATTGGCAGTAGTGCCCATAATAGAATATGGAGTGATAATAACCCTTGTGTTTGTTTTTTATTTATAATAGAGTACGAATGAATACTTTTTAATGTTCCCAGTACAACTGCGAATCTATACTAATAATATTATAAAGAGGAAAGATTTTATTGTTTGTTTGTTTGTTTGAATTAAATAGGCTCCGAAACTACTGGACCGAATTGAAAAATTATGTCACCAGAATCCTTAATTTTCTGTAATGAACATAGAATATAGAATTTTTTCAAAAAAGTTAGGAATCCTCATGAAAAATTCAAAAATAAAACCATGTGCTATATTCAACTTCATTTTCATTATGGCTCTGCAGCGTGCTTTTCTCAGTTTTAGTTTTGGAGTGTCATAGACTTCATAATTCGTCACTATGGTGCGGGAGGCAAGTAAACTGGCAAAATAAAAGTCAATGTCAAAAAGCCCAATGCTGCCAAAAAAGTTCGTAAAAAAGGGATCCGTATGAATACTGTGAAACCCAACCGTGTGAAGCTGGGGCGTACTGATAGCATAATATAAAGTAGTTATTAAGGATAAAAGACCTCAAAGATACTAATTTATGTACCATTTAATGACTTATAAAGTGAAACTACCAAAACTAATACCTAGAATAAGAAAACGTTTTTATGTCATGAATAAGTTTTTTTAAATAATTATGTTGTTTCTAAAATTATTAAATATACCAAAAATAGAAGCAGACCTTGTAAAACAGTGTTTTAATTATACCTTAGGTATTGGTAGGCATTTTTTTATATTTTCAAGCTGCCTGTTTCCTACTTTAACTACGTGCCAATAATTAGACTAGTAAATGCCAATATTGAGAATTTGTATGCCAATAATAGGATTTTCCATAGTCTTTCGGATTTAAGTGTAAAATATTTATTTAATACTATTCAATCACATAAAAATTCTTATAAAACTAAAGATTAAAGAATTTTCTTTGATTCTGTCACATGTTTTGTTTACTAGCTTTTGCAAATGAGATTTTATGGTAATTTAATTTCAGACTGACACGAAGCTCACTCTTAAAGTGCCGATGATTGGGTGGTTTACGGTAATTATAGATTTGGCATCCTGTCAAATCAAACTTGAATCCTAACAATGGCGAAATGACATTGAGTGTCATTGTATATCGAGTTGCCAACTGAAGAAAAATTTACCCATAATTTTTATAAATATTCTTCCTAATAATTGTTTACAAATGAATATGTAGATTATAAAAAAATCTACGTAGCTTTAGCCACGGTCATCGTCTATTAGACCTACTTTTTATAATTTTCAATTTACGCCAGCGCTTTATGGTGCTAACTGCAGTGAATTTTGGTGGTTGCCATGGTTTACCACAAGGTAGCGTCCTTGGACCTACCTTATTTTTACTGTATATTAATGATCTTACCTCACTTAATATCAGTCACTGTAAAATAATATCTTATGCTGACGATACCACACTAACTTTTTATGGTAACACATGGTCTGAAGTCTTCGAGAGGTCACAAATTGGGTTCAATATAGTCACTCAATGGTTAGCTCAAAATTATCTATCTCTAAATACCTCTAAAACTATGTATATTCCCTTCTCTATCCGAAATCCACCTTATCCTGTACCACTCACCTATAATATTATTGCTCATAACTGTGATAGCTTATCATCCGTTAATTGTGATTGCCCACATTTATCCTCAGCTGAATCAATCAAATATTTAGGCATCGTTATTGATAATAACCTCAACTTTAAAAGACATATAAATTACATCTCTAATAGAGTTAGAAAACTTACTTATATTTTCAAGCAATTGCGATATTCTGCAAATCATCGGATTATGAATTTGATTTATTCCTCGTTATGCCAATCCATCCTCTCATATTGTGTCACAAGTTGGGGCGGTACAGCTAAATCCAACATTCTAGTCGCTGAGCGTGCTCAGAGAGCATTACTAAAAATAAGCTACTTCAAACCTAAACTTTACCCTACCACAGAGCTTTATAAAGAATGTAAAGTACTTAATGTGCGTCAGTTGTTTATTTTACATGTCATTCTCAGACAACACTCCCAAAAAAATGTTGATGTTAGTCGTCCGAACACGCGAAGAAAGCACCAAGCTTTCAAAGTTCTTAACCACCGTACCTCCTTTGCACGCAGATTCTTAATTTTCCTCGGTCCGTGGCTTTATAACAAAGTGAACAAAGAGCTTGAAATATTCCAAATGACTAAAGGATCCTGCAAGCAAACTCTTTACACTTGGCTCCTATCGTTGACGTATGACTCCACTGAAGATTTACTAAAAGTTATATCGTGAGTTGTTATACCTACTCATACACAGACACTCACATACTCCTGATGCCCGATCTCTTACGAGACCGGTGTCCTCAGGAGCCACTAACTCATTCACACACACACACAAACACAAGCATACACACACACACACACACACACACACACACACACATATACTCACATTCTCAGGAATAAATATCCAGGCATATATACATACCTTTGCATATTTATATTTATAAACATAGATTATTAACCTTAAACATAGGCATATATAAAACAGAATTTATTATAACATTTTTAAGTTTGAAGTTTGTTATTTTATAAAAATAACTTTATACATAATTATAAGTTTATGCTTGTAATGGAACTCCCTGTCTGTGAGGAGGGCGATGGTGTCTGCGACACAGTTTTTATTAAAAAACTACTGCGGGCATCATCGAATTCCAATAGGTAATAACAACCATGTAATTTGTTCCTAAATAAATTATTTGAAATTATTTGAAATTTGAAATAGATTACAACGGCGAAAGTCGGCTAGTTTAAAACCTCTGGAAGTTAATAAATTATTAACTTTACACAAAAAAAAAAAAAAAAAAAAAAAAATTTGATTATCCCACAAGCACAGAACAGAACACTGTACTTTCCCGGGATCAAATAGTAACGTATTTGCTAATCGAAGAAATTTCAACAAAATCTGTTCAGCCCTCAGTGTATTCCAACTCTCCGTTCACTGTCTAATTTTAGTTTGAATAAATAATTCTTTGTGCCTATTAACTGGCTGACAACTTTTTTCTGCCTGATGCTTCGCATGCGTTGTTCCTATGGAAATGCCTAACCAAAAATCAAATAAAAATTACTTATTTAAAAGTGGCAATAAGCAGCCATATTTTACGATTGTTACTAGGAAGATCAATTAAACGTTCATAATAATGAAAAAATATACATTATTTTATTCTCATATTCATTGTTTGATAAATAAGAAATAAAAATTTATGGATACATAAATATTATTAATTTTAATTGCCCAAATTCTTATAAATGAAAAATCTTAATGCACACTGCATGCTATACTAGATTAAGTGGGATTCCAATTATTTTCATTGTGAGATTCTCTGATTACCTATACGAATTCAATTTAACTTCGAATTTTCATCACCTAGAAATCTGAAAAAATATTGACTATTAGTTATGCCCTGCGGCTACCTATAATCTCGATATAACATGTTATCTGCGTAGCATCAGCGTCAGTAAAATTATTATTAAAATGGGTTCAGCTATTTTGGAGAATAGCTTAAATAAACACAGGTTAGCTATAATAATTCGTCTATCAAAAGCTAAGCTATTGAATTGATATTACAAACAGAAATTCAATATCATAATTATATTTCAAATAATACATATTATTATAGATAACCAGAATGATAAATAAATGCCTATTTACCTGATTCATAATTTAAAGCCAATAAAATATGAGAATTGAAACTTATTTAATATACTCCCACATTTACCGGAAAATTTACATGTTTACATGTTGGCAGCACTGGCTAGATTTTGTGCTTCTATTTTGATTATTTTGTTCATAATAATTTTGCGTAAAATCAAAGAAATAAGTTGGTGAAATAAGAAATTTACCTAGGAAATGTGATCCGGTGTTTTTTATTGACAAACCCATTGTGATTTTTGCAACATCTGACCACACAAGACGGCGTTTTCCATTTATTTTGGTTTGTTTACAATAGAGTTAATCAGTTGGTGTCTATAGCCGTAATGGCGATGGCCAGCATACTATTTGATTGATTGGCATGCTTGCTTGATTGGAGTGCTTCGTTTTATGTTTTTCTGATATTCCTTCCGTACTTATATAAAGTTTCATGATTATAGGATTATTATTCTCGCCGGCCGTTGATATCCGGCCGCATTATAAGAAATTGGATCCGGATTAATTAAAAATAAGGATCCCTTTGTTTCTTAGAGCATTTCTCCATGCTCTAAATTAGCTATTGCAAAAGCTCTTTAGTAGAGTACCTACCTAGTTATTTAACTTTCTGTAAGCTTTCTGCTTATTTAACCCTTTTGGTTATTCACACTTGTGTTGCTTTTCAGGTTTAAATCACTCATGTAATCATGTTATTCCAAAATAGTTATGAAAATGATTAGTTTAATTTGCTTTATAAAGTAGGTAAACAAAAATATTCTGTTTTGTTTTTACTTAATTGTATGACTCTTATACTTCTCTTATAACATGGACACGGTACAATAACAGCACAGGCACCAGCGTAAGAGCTGCAGAGACCAGCAAGTGATGAAAGCTGTAGGTAGTTATGTACCTAATTAGAAGAAGGATAAGGAAAATTACATAACTTGAAAATATAAAAAGCGTCTTTGTCTTGTCACTTATATTATTAACGTGAAAAGATGTAGGTATATAATTATTTGTGTGTATTTATAAAGCACTCACGCACAAAGGGCTCAAAGGATTTGGGTGAAAATAAAGAACCAAGTGTCACGAAACCTATAATAATTAATAATGAAATGAGTGATAGCGGCAAGCGTAGCGAGTTACATCAAAATCAGACCTTACCTTACTCGTCATGGCTGATTCCCAGAATGGAAAAACTAATCTCTCCTCGTTTCACATCCAGTGAATCCTACGTATAAATTTATACTATACTAATATTCTATAGTGAAAAGATTTGAATGTTGGTGTTTTAATTGAATAGGAAATGAAAATCCGAAACAGCGAAACTATTGAACCGATAAGAAAAATTCTTTCACCATTAGGTTTAGCCATTAAAATCCCACTGATAATCCTATGGTATAGAATATAAAAAAAACTTGGGTTCCGAAAACATCATTAATGTAGCAATATGTTAAATATCCGTGCGAACCCGAGGCAGACGGCTAATACCTAATATTTAGTCTTCAGTGAATCGAAGTATTTTTTTCGTAAGGTGAACATAATAATCCTAAACAGGCATTGTGTAATAGTTACTATAATGTGTGTTATAATGAAAAATAAACTATAAGTAAATCATTATTGTAATTTTACCAATGTCACAATAATTTTACTATCCCTCCAATTTAGTAGTGGTAATATTACAACCGTTTTTTAGAAGTGCTATGTACGCATCTATGAATGCATTTTTTGAAAACTCTGAACGCATTTATTTAGCCCAATGAGAGTTTCTGATGCGCCATTATTATTTACATTCAAAATAGACCCAATCAAATTCAAACGTAAGAGCTACCGGTTTTTTACTAAGCATAAACTGCCCTGTGATTGGTCGATCTATCAAACAGGTGCTATGCGTGCGTCATCCGCCATAACTGATTGTAAAATGTGAATGTGCTATGTGAATTTTGTGAAAGTGCTACTTTATTGATTTGTAAATGAAGAAATTCGAATTTGAAGTGAAAATATTGTGATATCTTGTTGTTTTTAGTGTAAGCAAATATGACGGAATGGTACAGAATGAAGAATGATGACAATCACAAGTCAGATTCATCGGTAATGTCCGTCGAATCTTCGAATGATAGTTCTGATCCATTCAATATATTTTCGGAGAACCTAAGCCCTATTCCGGCATCTATAGTGCCGAGAAAGTTGGATTTTACGACCCTGGATGATGACGGCGGCCCTAGAGACGGCTCGCCGGCGCCGGATCCTCACAGTCCACCCTACAAAAGGGTTGGGGCTCTCAGGTGCGTCTCTTACACTCTCTGGTCATGTTGCACATACAAACACCACGTTCCGGTCGGCTTGGGCTGCGGATCGAGACCTGGCCGGCATGCTTTCACTATTAAAACACCGGAAATGCTTTGTTTTGGTCTGAAACTAACTGCATCTGAATTCAATGTTCAGACGCAGTTAAAGTTTCGCTTATAATGGCAGTCAAATTAACACTTACTTGATTAGAAGGGAACACAGGGGATTTTAATCTAATATTTAAATTTTAATAAAATTCTGACCAGGTTAGCTGACAACCAGTTGTAGAACTTTCTAGACACCTATAAACAATAACAGTCAGTAAAAAACAACAGTATAAATCATTGAACTTTTTATGAAACTGGAATTCTTTAGGATAGATTTATATGCATGAGAATGGGTCGGAGCATCAGGCAATGCAGGAACCTCTTACAGGTAATTTTGATAAGTAGGACAAGACAAGAACCACAACCACACATTTTGTGCTTTTATTAAATGTTACCCACTCATCGCTTCAGATTCAATAACTATTTCTTTAGGCTTACAAATAAAGCACTTAGACAATGGTCCACAGCTATAAATTTTATACCTAAAGAACTAACTAACTAATGAATGATCCCTCATGGCTGGTATAAGTAGTTAAGTTGGTAAACAAGCAGAAGTTACCAACTTGACAAGCAGAATATTTCTAGCCAAGCCATTGCCAAAGCCAAAGCCATTGGGTATTTGTTAATTTCATACTCATTAAATTTCTTTAACTTTGTCAACCTGTGCTTGGCAAAAGGCGGCCTGTGTTCCCACCTCTAATAAAATGTTTCTAAAATCTGCTCATATTATGTTCCCGTGGTCCAGTGGAATGTTAATCAAAACACTTGTAAATAACTAAAAATAATTTTCAAATTCATTACTTAAATTTTAAGGAACTTAATTATTTAGTTTCTTAAAATTAATTTCAAATTTAGTTATTACTTGACCTGACCTACTTAAAATGTTAAAACCAGCCATCATACCCACATCGCATGTTCAGTAAAATCTAGCTCCATTGCTATTCTAAGTTCTCAGAAAGAAGACTGCCTGTTGCCATTTTGTCTCAACATTGGACAAAGACAATCTGATAAAGGTAAAATGTGGATGCAACCTGTAGAGTCCTGTTGCTCTTACAACTACAAGTCCTGACACGTCCACTCTGACCATTGTCCCTCTCACCAGTCTGATCCTGTTCTGGTACAACCTGTCAAACAGCTCTAGAATACAATGTCATTGTTGGAGATAGAGGATTTGTGACACACATTACTTGAACTGTCATCATAATCTACTTATATTACCAACTGATTTCTTTTTCTATGCTGGTGGCTAAAAATGTAAAATTTTAATTGCTTTAACAAGAAATAACAATTGAACCATCTTAAAAATCACTGTTTCCTATGTTGAACAATACCTAGAGCAACTAAAAAAAGCACTGTTTAAATCAAAGTTGTAGTTATGGAGCTATGCGAATACAAAACACTTAAAATTCCCTATCTCAAAAACTACTGAACCAATTTTGATGAAACTTGCAGTTTTCCCTAAGTTGAAAAATACCCAGTTCAACAAAAGAGGATAATTTAAATAGAACTTGTAGTTCTGGAGATTTGCGAGTGTCAACAGAAATATAATACATACACTTGCAATTTGGCACACTTGTTTAGAACATAATATATGACAACTGGGTAGTTCAGGAAATATTACATACATACAGGTTGAATAGATAATCTCCAATTTTTTAAGGTGGTTAAAAAGGAGAAGAATGTTTCGAATGTTAAGTTTGATGTATGTTAAGGTTAACTACCTATATGTGCGATCCTAAATAGCAGTGGAATAGTATTTGCTTTGTTTTTTCAATGTAACTGAAAAAAAACGTAAACAAGGACAAGATGTGTCACAGTGCTAAGAACATGCTAGGTAATAAATAATCCCCCAGTAAAAAAAAAATATATAAAAATCTAATCAGTTTTATAGTTTCATTAACTCCTGAACTATAACTTTAGACCTAGAGTGCAATAGAATACAGTTCTTCCAATACTTTTAACTAATCGAAATTTAAATTCATAAATTTTTGATCCAGCAGGTGTTGGATATCCTATTCTTTATCAACATTTATGCAGATTTTATGGACATCCAGAAGTTTATACCTATTTTGATTTTTTTGTTGCTCAGAAAAAGAAAATAATTGATGAGCTTATTTACATTTATAAAATTCCAATTTCTATTCCTAAGTCTGACACATTCCACACACTCATTGTGTTATACTATTTTTGCATTTAGAAATTTTGTATTTGAATTTTGGAACAGAGGCCATGGTGGATGGTTGCTTTGCACAAAGATAGTTTGTTCATAGATCAGCTTAGTTGAATGATTTTTACTGTAATTATTAAATAAATCTATGCTCAAGCTATTAAGCTCATATTCTGAAATACTACAAACGAATGAAGTACTTCATTCGTTTGTCAGAAACGTGAGATTGAAAAACAGTAAAGAGATGGATTAATATTTTTTGTCATACAGACGATGACATTATATGACCTAGCATATAATAAAATAAAATGTCAAGTTTTTCGAACTCGCGCGCAGACGGTTTCGTAACTTCTCGAGTACAAAAAGTCGATCCGTGTCAAATGAATGCTGATTCATTTCTTGGACTTAATATGAGCTCATGACATCACACCGAAATTGCAAAACATCGCCAATTCGTTTCTCTCGTCCTCTCGGGGAAACATTTCCGTTAAACCGCAGTTATACGAAACATATGATCAAACAGCTGTTCTACAAAAAATACACCCACCAGCTGAGACAAGTAGCAGAACACAAAATACAACCTTCACTCTGTAACTTAAAACATCTTTTAGTTAAGCACACCTTTCATAATACCCTGTTTGTCTGTACAAATGGTTTTTGACGTTAGTAGTGGATAGCAAGGTGCGTTTTTCCTTAGCTAGTCCTCGCGTACCTGGTGTTGTTGTTTGCCTGAAGATGCCAATATATGCGCCCTCACCTGTCGGGTGTATGGTAGGTACTAATGTACTACATACTATACTGTGGTGTGGTGGTCCCATTGATATTTACACATAGTCGAGATACCTTTACCTACACGTATCTCACCTATTCATTATGAAGTCATGTTTAAAGCGCCGCCGGCGACTCGGATGAATTTGCCAAATATAATGTATACAAACGTGCAAAATGATTTGTAGATATTTTACCATGATCTGCTATTATTTGTATTAAATTACTTTTTTCCAAAACACGTTTATAAAATGAAATTAAATCAAATAGGGTTTTTTTAAAGACGACAAGTTTTCTTATTATTGGTGTAGATAAGTAGACGTATTTTCAAAATGGCTTGTGGCAGGAACCTTTATAAATACTGTTATAAATAATACAAATAAATAACAGATCCTGGTGAAAATATGTTTATATTACAAATCATTTCTGTATTACGTTTGTATCTTGTTTGTATGGGAAATTCATCCTTCGCCGGAGTCTTAGCTTGCTAGGAGATTTGACACAAATGGGATTTCAGGAGTAATGATGACAGTACAAATAGGTACGTTGGTGTAGTTGTTTCTAAATATTGCGCTGTTTCCTTCAAAGGTGATTCAATAGCCTTCCATATTGTCGAGGGAGTCCTAACGTAAGTTATCCATCCTTATGAAATGTATTGCAAAGCAAACCCTAGCGAGCGACGACGCGACGCCTTACTTGCTAACATTATTCAGACGAAAGTTTGTATAAACGTATTTTGTGGGAAATACGTGAACAATACAAACGGATACCGCACGGACAGTGATGGGCATAGATTTAGTTCGAACTAGTTGGAAGGTTTAGCCTAGTCTAGAATCTAGATCTGTTAACTCACAGGCCAAGCTATCGACGCGTGCGATTCCGCGCGCGGACAGTAGCTTCAGTTGTGTTAGCAGGAAGGAAACACATCCGCAGTCCATTGTACAAGCAACCCCTGTTCACTTCCTCTTCTTTGTTATGTTCATAGTATTATTAAAGACGCGGTGTGTGTGTGTGTGTGTGATGTTATTATTTAATAAGACGTAATATTATTATTCTTGATTCCACCCCTCTCTCCCCTCGTTTATAACAATGAGACAAGTTGCGACGCACACCTGACTGTTTGCCTTCGCGGTGTACGGGTCTAGTCTACATACAGACTGAGCTAACCATTTTATAATGTATGAGTAGCCAAGGGTAGCTCAGGACTTACCTGCGCTAAGGGCCGAATATCGCATACAAAGTGAGACGAAAGGAGATTTTTTGAAGCGGACCGACCTTCTTAGTGACGAATATGGCATAAATCGCCCCAGGACAAGGATGCTTTGTTAGAGTTAAGCTCGTTAATTCTTACGTGACACTTGAGTATTTTATATGGTTTTAGTAGATGTTCAGAAAGATCTTTATTTAAACGATACGTTATTTTGCAATAGTCTTAACAGATTCTTAAACCTCTTATCACAAGTAACAAGAGTACCAAATATATTGGTGCTCGAAAGCTGTTCGACTCTGCGCCATTTAATGAACTGAATCGTGTTCCTAGCAGAATGCCTGCTTTCTTACATTCATGTGTGCTTTCACGTGAATTCGGCGCCTGCAGACATTAACTAATATCGATACCTCTGGGCTCACTTGGCGTAAAGGACAAAAAGCGACTTTACAGGAGACGCAAAAAACAAAAAAAAAAAGTTTATTTTGACTGTAGTTTTTTTGTTTATTATGCTATTTAGACGAAACCTAGGAAGAAAGTACTTAGAATTTCTGGTACTTTCTAAAGCTGTGTTGATAAACTGCCCTAGTGTTATGTGTACTGAAATAAAATACCTATACGACCATAAAATTACAAAGAAATGACCTATACGCCCAAAAAAAATCAGTGTATGCAAGCACCTTAGGGCGTAAAGCTACTTTTGATGTTCAAAACTGTACAAATCAAGGTTGTAATTGACAAATTTTAAAATTTTGAGGTCGTAAAGGATTAATTATTAAGCTAATTAATTAATTAATAATGTTATTTTTCTATGTATTGTGTTATATTGTTGCTCTTTCCTTTTAAGTTTAATGAAAGAAATATTTCTCTATAAATAAAACATAGATTGAATAAAATAAAATGGTTTATTACAATTTCTAAGGTTTTTTACGGAATCAGAACACATAATAATAAATATTCACTGGTATTTATCGCGTTTCTTTACAATTTTTTTCAGACACTAACAGATTTACATTGTCGTGGTCATGGAATGATTGGATTTCTGGATCAACTAGCTCAGCGAAGCGGGAAGAGCATTTTTGTATTTTTTTTTACACAAAACGCGCTGTATTCGCTTCGCAAGGTGGTAGCTCCAGTACTCCACACATCTCGTGACCACGGCAGAGTGTAAACCTAATGAAACTTAGGAAAAAATAGGTAGATAAACGCGATAAATATCCTTGAATATGTAAACCTAATGAAACTTAGGAAAAAAATAGGGAGATAAACGCGATAAATTTCCTTGAATATGTATTCTGTGTTGCGTCTTTTTCTTTGAGAAATGCAGTCCATGTCTAGAGCTACATAACTAGCGTACAAGATATCTTCACATGTCTCAGAATAAGTTTGATGAGCGTTAGAAACTTCAGCTGCTGTAGAAGGTAAGTTTGATGGTTGCTCAAGAGACTCGCAAGAAGTAGCATCAGATTCATCGTTATAATTTTCAGGATGCGAGTACAAAATCATTGTAGTATCCGTAGGTAAAGCTGGCGTAAGCGATGAGATGGTCGGTTTCTGGAGAGATTGCATATTAGAAGTAGCATCTGAGCTATCTTTTTGTGTCTCGTAGCAAGCAAAATGTTAGAAAAGGTGAATGGAGAGACAGTAGCTCAATTTGTGATTGAATGTTTAGAAAATATGTTGGGAGACTCTTATGAAGTCAAAGTAGGAGTTGTTTTAGTATTATGTTCTGATAGCGTAGCATATATTATATGTTGAAAGCAGGAAGAATTTTAAAAAACTATTTGCTTAAACGTAAAAAAGATATTTTTACAGGCTCCCAATAAAGTAAAAATATTAAAGGAAATGTTTCCGAACATGCCATTACCACCAGAACCTGTCATAACAAGGTGGGGTATATGGCTAGAAGCAGTCTCGTATTATGCCAAATATTACGAACAAATTAAAACTATTGTAAGACTTCTTAGAAGCTCTGAAGCTTTATCCAAAAGGCACGCTAAAGCTGTACTAGAAAAAGAAACTTTAAAAACCGATTTAGATTATATTGACGAATATTTTAAAATCATTCAAATTTCATTAAAACGATTACAAAAGTCTAATTTATTGTTAACAGAATCTTTCCAGATATTTAACGAAACAAGAATTATTCTAAGCTGGTGTTCATCTGAAAGGGTCAAAGTAAAACTAGAAAACGTTATGGCCAGAAATCCCGATCTAGATGCATTAAGAGATATTTGTGAGAATTTAGAAAAAGAATCGGAAAATGAAAATGAATACTATAAATATGTACCTATAACTTCAGTTGATGTTGAAAGGTCCTTCTCTACCTATAAATGGATCTTAAGTACAAAAAAAAATCGTTTAAAGATTGAAAATATGGAAAAACTCATGATAATTTATTTTAATACTTCAGACGAAAATACATCTGATGATGACAAAGAAAACTCCATTCCTGATGGCGATGAAACATTTAGTTATTCAGATTAGCTATTCAGACTGACTAATTTCTACATCAACTGAAATAATATTCTTCTGTGTCTTTTAACATTTGGTTACTTTCATAATTTTTACGTTGATTCCAATGAACAACATGAATAAATGGTGTGAAAACTATAATTTTTTTTTAACATTTACCTACTTTGTTAGTCACACTAATATTATAAATGTGAAAGTTTGGATTGATGTTTGTTACTTCTGGGACGAAAAAATAAACGGAAGAAAAATTGGAACGAAAAAATATTTTGTCCTAAGGCGTCTCCATTTGGTCTCTGTTATTTTTCGAAGTTTAGGTATTTTAGCTCACCCAATTCCGATCACTGATCATCACTAACACAATTTTTCAGTGTCACACTTTTTATTAAGCGTAACAACAAAGTTTTAAAAGTTCATTTGGAGCAAAGAAAACCGTTTCGCAGACTAAAAGTTTCAATGTAATGAAGCACGTGTCAGTCAGTTGAACTGCACATCAGCAAAATAAAACAATCAATGTAGAGTGAATAGGTGTCTTCTAGACCTGCGTGATCCACCGTCGGCCACAACTTCACTTTCCATCAGGTGAGATCGTGGTGAAACGGAGGTCTATCTGTTATAAAAAAAAAAGAATTGTGAACTTTAACTTCAAAGTATAAAGTTTATATTACACTATTCCGAAGCGCCTCTGTTTCACAGCAGTGCTCATACGCTCATGGAGCCATTTACCTACACCATGTTGTTTCTCTTTCTAACTACGATGAATTATCAGCAGCGAGAAAGAGACCTATGTATTAATTTAATTTGTATAGATCAGGCTGCGGCGTAAGGGATATTTATTGTAAATATTAGATTATTTTCTAGGGTGTATAGCTAACATTGACTTACAATGTAGGGTGTATAGGACAAAGAATAATTATATCAAAGAACTTTTTGGATCGTAAAGGACGCGTTTAGTTGGTTCAGAATGTAGTTTCTGGGGTTCAAAGGACATTTTAATATGTTGCCGTTGTTTACACACAATTCAAACATCTAAATAGGCACAATCACTGCGATGCGCTTTGGTATTTAATAGTTTTTATTATTGGTATTTTATAGCACAATAATTAAATAATAACAGAAAACTATAAAACAAAAGTTTTTTAAATTTATTATGAGCGTGAGTAGGTTTACTACGAACCTAATTTGTGTTTGAAGAACACCAACCAACATTTCATCCCTTTCCGAGAACCTCCATCAGGGCCCCTCACCCTGTTCTAACACAAACTAGATTCGTAGCTTATATTTATAATGAACAACGAAACGCGTCGAGGTTTTTTAATTTGTCTCAAAGAATCATTAGTAACTCAGGCTTTAATAAAATTCACAAAGTAATTACAGACATTTCATGTTTTGTTTTGATATCTCTAGGTTGTATAAAAGAAAATAATTCTCTAATGTAAGGTTACCTTTGTAAAAGTATTTCGAAAGTATCAATTGTTCTTTACGACCTAACTAAATAACAGTAGGCATTATTTAGTAAGGCCGTAATGAACAATTGATTTTTTAAATTTAAAATAGCAAGGTTGTATAGGACAATTGTTAAAATATTGATATTTATGACCCAAAGTTTTTTTTGTATATTTCCTATACTACTAAGGTGACTGCACTCCGATAACGTTTTGTCATTTACACCCTATTTTTTTCAAAAAATTGTGTTTTCGTGATAAAAATTCTGGGTCGTAAAGGCGTTTTTTTTGCGAATTTGAGGAAACTAAATATACAGTTCGATAGAGAATTAAAAACTTAGTAAAACTGCATTATTAACTCAATTTCGACCAAATGTCCTTTACGCCAAGTGAGCCCAGAGGTATCGATATGCGTGTACGTCATTGCAGGTTGTTCGACAGTCCGCACACGCCATCCCCCGCGACGCACCGCGACAAGTGCTCGACGCCCTCGCACCACCCGCTGCGCGCCCGGCTGTTCCCTCCCCGCCTCAGCGCGCCCTCAGGTAACCATCTACCACTAACCTACCGATACAACCTGCCTACTGCAGGACGACAGCGTTTTACAGACGTTGGACAGTCTAGCTCCTCATAGGAAAGTAAAACAATCTGCGGGTGTATCATAATGTGCAAACGAGGATGATACCCGGTAGATACCCGCCTTTAGATTATCGCTCCTAAGGGCCTCAGTGCTTTTAAAAACTTTTGAAATTATCATGGTTATTCACATTAAAGTTATTTATAACGGGATATATAGGTACCATGAAATTTTCCAATATTTCGGCACAGTTTCATGCGCCATGATATGGAACGGATATTGGGAAATTGAAAACTCGTATCATGGTAAATATCCGGTTATAAATGACTCTGCGCTGTTGGCTACGGCCCCACGCATGCCTCCCAAAGGGCGGCTCACTGTATGAACCGAGATGTGAAGTGTATATGTTACGGCTAAAGGT
Organism: Eupithecia pulchellata; assembly: GCA_963931895.1. Lineage (NCBI taxonomy): Eukaryota > Metazoa > Arthropoda > Insecta > Lepidoptera > Geometridae > Eupithecia > Eupithecia pulchellata. Next base: position 1,564 of record CAWVOY010000307.1, on the reverse strand, counting down.
AGGTGTGAACATAAACTTAAGATTAGCCGGCTAAACCTAGGTTTATCTTCGAGGAGGTGTTAATGTTAGTTTCGTCTATCTTTAGCCGGCTAAACTCAAGTGTAACCGCAAGCCCTTGGCTAAAAATGTAGAAGGAAATGGAAACTATTTTGACACGAAAACTTTTATTAAAAAATAATCACTCTCATTATTACTTTTATTATTTTATTTTAATGATTAGGTAGATATTGTTTTAAGTGATTAATATTTTGTAATTGTAATAATTGTAATTTTGAATACCTACATAGGTACCTATGTAGGTATTCAAAATTTGTTCATTACAGATACTTCTGTAGGTATTTAAAAAGATGAATTTTATTTAGAAAGATGACGCAATATAAACAATAACATTGCCACGTGTGCGCGCATTGTCTCCCCCACCACCCCCTCAAACCCTCCGCCTGCCCGGCGCGTCCATCGAATACATTTTTAACCGTTTCGTTTCGGTTAATGTGCACATTAACCGGCTAAAGATCGAATATCACGACGCAAACTAACATTATATCGAACTTTAGCTGCTTGTCGAAGATAAACCTAAGTTTAGCCGGCTAATCTTAAGTTTATGTTCTCACCCACCTTTAGCCGTAACATATACATTATAATGTACGTGTGGTGCTTGCAGAGATGGGGTCGGGGTCGTGCCCGGCGTCGGAGGCGGAGGACAGCGCGCTCGGCTCCCTGCTGCAGGACGAGCACGACGCGTCGCGCCTGCGCCCGCACGCCAACATCAACCCCTTCACGCCGGACGGTACATACTGCTCATATCACTCACAAACGACATGGGATCCAACAGATATCCCTGTAGCATGTCACGAGTTCATTGATACTCACCAGTTCTCGAGTCGCGCGTCGTCGGTTTGACAAAAGTTGTTCTCGTTCGACAAGACTCTTATACATTTTGATAACGTGAACAGGATCCGTGATTGCCGTGTGGTGCCGGCATAGAATTTCACCACCCCAACTCTTCACGTGGGTGTCGTAATGCGACTAAGAGAGAAACACCGGGGGGCGGGCAGCAGCGCCCTCTGCAGAACAAACCACCGTACTGCGATCCCCAACCCGCATGCCCAGCGTGGAGATTATGGGCAATAGCCCCCAAATGATGACTAATGCCATCTATGGGGCTCATAAGGGGAGGCATAGAGGTCCAGCAGTAGACTAATTATAGGCTGATGATGAACAGGATCAGTATCCCCACGGACCTAGGGTCTCGGCTCCAAGCGGAACAAATACGTAGGATATGCCTAAGACCGGCGTTTTGCGCCTCCTGAGATCCTCACTCAAATGTAATGAATTCCTCACTAATGTAGTACTAATTAGATGTCTGTCCGTCCCCAGGGCAAGCGTTGAACAAGAAGAAGCGCGCGCACTCTAAAACACCGACGTTATGGGACGTCACGTCGCCCGAGCAGCCCACCAAGCGGCTAAGAGTGAGTTGTATACCTACTCTACTACCCTAGCCTACTTTACATCGATACGTTTCAACTGAACAAGTACAGCGCGCACACTGATGATTATGATTTTT
>CAWVOY010000306.1:0-23267 GCA_963931895.1 Eupithecia pulchellata | reverse complement strand
CTTCAATTGGAAAGTCTAAGACATCCTCCGTACTCCCCGGACCTTGCTCCAACAGATTACCATTTTTTTCGAAATTTGGATAACTTCTTGCAAGGGAAAAAATTCAACTCCGATGGGGCAGTCCAAATCGCCTTCAAAGATTTTATTGATTCCCGTCCGACTGGTTTTTTTAGTAAAGGGATCAATGAACTACCTATAAGATGGCAAAAGTGCATAGAAAATAATGGTTCATACTTTGATTAATTAAATATATTATATTAAAAAATATTCGACTTTTTGTTCCTCCCATACAAAACGCCAATTTCATATGTAAGGACCTAATATTAGGTATCATTTCGTAAGACAACGCTTGGCGGGGCGCGACGGGGGGTGGGGCAAAAGTCGAGCGAGCGTTTGTTCGTCGTCTGAGTTTTATTATTGTTCCGCAGCTCTCTTTGTCTACCGCTAGGGCTTAGTTTCGATACTGTCCATAATACATATGTGTACTGTGTTCGTGGTGTAGGCGTATCATGCCCGCTTCATGAGATGTAACGCTGTAAGATTATTCGAAACATCTTGTGGTAGGGATCTACCTATTTTATCTACTTTGACTCTTAGTATGTATTTCGCGAAGAACCGACAACCGCTGGGGTAAACGTGTTCTTGAGTGGAGACCGCGACTTAGTAAACGAGATGTAGGACACCCTGCGAAAGACTGCTGGAATGATGTACGCTCGAAAGAGAAGATTGTGTAGAACGTAAATAAGTAAATTTAAGATCTTCTTTTGTGGTTGTATGTACACAACCACAACCACCAAAGAAATAAGTGGTTTCGATGACTATCTTGGACGGCGCGCGGCGGGGAGGGGCGCGACCGACGGCGGCCGGCGGGGCGCAGCGGCGGCGGGGCGGGGGTTTAAAGGACTTTGTTATTATCATTATCATATCACAAACAACCCTAAAGTATAAAGGAAGGAAGGTGGCGCGACAAACGTGATAATAATGTAAACATTGTGTCTCTAAGATTTTATTATGTTCAATGTGTTCAATATTATAAAAAAATAATAAGGTTCAATACACATTGGCCTGCTAACATGCTATGATAGAATTTTTATTTTCGTCCCATTTGCTAACGGCTCCGTGGTGTAAGCGTATAATGTCCGCTTTAAATGCGAGTGTATGCGTGTTCGAATCATAACGCGCTGTGGCACTTTTTGCACTTTTAAAAATATTATATCGATTTTATTATGACGTGCCTTTCGTACTCAATTTCAATCTGTGGCAACGAACAGTACCATAGCCATGCAGTAATAGTGTTTAAATGCATATGCAGTAAGTAAGGTTTGAAACATTGAAAAAAGGCCTACTAACGAAAAACAATTACCAAGACGTAGTGTTATGTATTTTTCATTAGGTATATAACGAATGAGAAATGCGATGCATTTTCAGCATAAATAGGTTACTAAGTTATTAGGTTTTCTTTCATACTTACTAAAATAAATAAATATTTTTTGGTACATATAAGTACATAGTCCCATTCATTTAGAAACATTATTTTCTTCAAGCCACCATTGAGCATTTCTCATGGAAGATGGGAAATTCTTTTAATTTTGTAACTGAAAAATTATATTGACAAACATTTAGGTACTATGAATCTACTGAGATAATCTACCTTTTCATTTTATGTTGTTTTATTCACTTAAATACAAAATTTGATTTCATGTGTCCCGATTCAGTATCCTGTCCGATTCTCGCAATGTAATCAAAAGTAGATGCCAAAGAACTACACACGAAATGATACAGCAGAAAACAGCTACCTATTTATTTATTGACATTTTGAAGTAAGTAATAATATACCACGGTAGATAGTGTGAGATGTATCTATAGGTACCTACTTACCATGCTAATCTTTACGTTTTTTGGTTATAGTTTTTGACTTAGGTACAATACGGAGATGATTTGGTAACAGATCAATTGATAAAAGGTCAATTTGATCGATTTGATAGCACGAAGGTGACGTCTGCCAAGTAAACACTTGGTTTACTACATGCTATCACAGGTAAATAGGTATGTACTGGCACCTTTATGTAAATTTCAAACATCTATACAATAAGTACTTAAGTACCAATGTTTTTGATAATTTTATAGTGAGAGATAATGTTAGTGTAATAAGAAAGCATGTTTTTGATAATTGCCATCTATCGACCCTTAGGAGAGCTTTATAATCGTATGAGATAAATCGAATTCCCCGCACTAATTAGGTATATAGTTTCGATGACCTATTGAAGATGGCGTTTTTCCTCAACGTGACTTTCTCTGCACCCATGATAGTGACGCTACCAAACTGTCACAATGCATAATATACATCTGTCAATTATTTCAATTACATTTTTAGTCATGTTATTCACTTCGCCTACATACTTATTATGGGTATCGTTTTCGACAAACTCGACAGTGTAGATTACGAAAAAGATGTCCATTTTCCAATCCAAGATGGCTGACATTTTTTTTTATCGCAAAATTCACACACTCGTGATGCCTATCGATTTCCATCAAATCAAAGACGTTTTAGGTTATGAAAAGTAACAACTCCTATGGCAAAAAGGCTCTCTAAGGCAAAGCACTACTCCCGAGCTGCTTGCAGCTCGGGCACATATACCCTCTAGTTATATTATATATAGCTTAATTACCACTCACTGACTGACTGACATAATTGTTCTCCCTGATGGTGGAGGGGGAGGTATGGTTTTTTTTATGGAATCGTATAGAGGGTGTCGGGGGGACCTAGGGAAAATTCCGACTTTTCCAAATTTGCCCCCCCTTCTCCCCCCCCTTTAGGGGGGCTCCCAAACAGAGCCATACTGAATGTTCTTTTTTGTGGGGTTGTATAGAGGGGGTCAAATGGTTTTAAGGCCGGTAAAAATTTCCCCCCCCCTTTGCCCCCTGACCCCCCCTTTTGAAGTTGCTACCGAAAAGAGTCGAAATAGAAAAAAATTGATTGCAGCACCGTATCGAGGGTTCCTTCTCGTGTTGAAAAATAAAAAAAAACAGCCCCCCTCCTTGCCCATTTTCACCCCCCCTTTTTGTATCTCCCAAACGGATCGACCTAGAAGAAAAATTTTTTCACAGTCATGTAGAGGAGAAAAAGTCATTTTAAACGCCAAAAAAATTTTGACCCCCCTGACCCCCCAGACCCCCCTTTTTTATAAAAAACCGAAAATTGGCCAAATTTTGACCTTTTTTTTCGGGTGGAGCATTGCGGCGAGCGAAGCGAGCTGCAATGCGACTACGGGGAACAGCACGGCGAGCGAAGCGAGCTGTGCTGTGACCCCCCATGACCCCCCACGACCCCCGAAAAACCCCCTCTCCCAGCAGGCGGTGGAGCATTGCGGCGAGCGAAGCGAGCTGCAATGCGACTAAGGGGAACAGCATGGCGAGCGAAGCGAGCCGTGCTGTGACCCCCCTCTTCCAGCAGGCGTGGAGCATTGCGGCGAGCGAAGCGAGCTGCAATGCGACTACGGGGAACAGCACGGCGAGCGAAGCGAGCCGTGCTGTGACCTACCACGACCATCCTCTTCCAGCAGGCGGGGAGCATTGCGGCGAGCGAAGCGAGCTGCAATGCGACTACGGGGAACAGCACGGCGAGCGAAGCGAGCCGTGCTGTGACCTACCACGACCCCCCTCTTCCAGCAGGCGTGGAGCATTGCGGCGAGCGAAGCGAGCTGCAATGCGACTACGGGGAACAGCACGGCGAGCGAAGTGAGCCGTGCTGTTACCCCCACCCTCTTCCAGCAGGCGGGGAGCATTGCGGCGAGCGAAGCGAGCTGCAATGCGACCAAGGGGAACAGCACGGCGAGCGAAGCGAGCCGTGCTGTGACCACCACCCTCTTCCAGCAGGCGGGGAGCATTGCGGCGAGCGAAGCGAGCTGCAATGCGACTAAGGGGAACAGCACGGCGAGCGAAGCGAGCTGTGCTGTGACCCCCATGACCCTCACATGACCCCCCCCCCCCCAGCAAGCGAAGCGGCGAGCGAAGCGAGCTGCAATGCGACTACGGGGAACAGCACGGCGAGCGAAGCGAGCCGTGCTGTGACCACCACCCTCTTCCAGCAGGCGGGGAGCATTGCGGCGAGCGAAGCGAGCTGCAATGCGACTAAAGGGAACAGCACGGCGAGCGAAGCGAGCCGTGCTGTGACCACCACCCTCTTCCAACAGGCAGGGAGCATTGCGGCGAGCGAAGCGAGCTGCAATGCGACTAATGGAACAGCACGGTGAGCGAAGCGAGCCGTGCTGTGACCACCACCTTCTTCCAGCAGGCGGGGAGCATTGCGGCGAGCGAAGCGAGCTGCAATGCGACCAAGGGGAACAGCACGGCGAGCGAAGCGAGCCGTGCTGTGACCACCACCCTCTTCCAGCAGGCAGGGAGCATTGCGGCGAGCGAAGCGAGCTGCAATGCGACTAAAGGGAACAGCACGGCGAGCGAAGCGAGCCGTGCTGTGACTCCCACTCTCTTCTATGAGGTGGGTCGGATTGCGGTGAGCGAAGCGAACCGCAATTCGACAACTGTCACACTGCAAGGCGAGCGAAGCGAGCCTTGCTGTGTGACCAAACACCCACACAATATGGGTATCGTTTTCGACTAAATCAAACACGTAGATTACGAAAAAGATGTCCATTTTAAAATCAAAGATGGCTGACAGTTTACTATCGCAGATTTTACACATGGATATCGATTTCCATCAAATCAAAGACGTTTTAGGTTATGAAAAGTAAAAACTCCAATGCGATAAGGCCGCCTAAGGCGAAGCACAACCCCCGAGCTGCTTGCAGCTCGGGCACATATACCCTCTAGTTATATTATATATAGCTTAATTACCACTGACTGACATAATTGTTCTCCTTGATGGTGGAGGGGGAGGTATGGTTTTTTTTACGGAATCGTATAGAGGGTATCGGGGGGACCTAGGGAAAATTCCGACTTTTCCAAATTTGCCCCCCCTTCTCCCCCCCCTTTAGGGGGGCTCCCAAACAGAGCCGTACTGAATGTTCTTTTTTGTGGGGTTGTATAGAGGGGGTCAAATGGTTTTAAGGCAGGTAAAAATTTCCCCCCCCCTTTGCCCCCTGACCCCCCCTTTTCAAGTTGCTACCGAAAAGAGTCGAAATAGAAAAAATTGGATTGCGGTGTCGTATAGGGGGTTCCTTCTCATGTTGAAAAATAAAAAAAAACACCCCCCCTTCCATGCCCATTTTCACCCCCCCTTTTTGTATCTCCCAAACGGATCGACCTAGAAGAAAAATTTTTTCACAGTCATGTAGAGGAGAAAAAGTCATTTTGAACGCCAAAAAAAGTTTGACCCCCCTGACCCCCCAGACCCCCTTTTTTAATAAAAAACCGAAAACTGGGCAAATTTTGACCTTTTTTTTCGGGTGGAGCATTGCGGCGAGCGAAGCGAGCTGCAATGCGACTACGGGGAACAGCACGGCGAGCGAAGCGAGCTGTGCTGTGACCCCCCATGACCCCCCACGACCCCCCAAAAACCCCCTTGCCCAGCAGGCGGAGGAGCATTGCGGCGAGCGAAGCGAGCTGCAATGCGACTAAGAGGAACAGCATGGCGAGCGAAGCGAGCCGTGCTGTGATCCCCCTCTTCCAGCAGGCGGGGAGCATTGCGGCGAGCGAAGCGAGCTGCAATGCGACCAAGGGGAACAGCACGGCGAGCGAAGCGAGCCGTGCTGTGACCACCACCCTCTTCCAGCAGGCAGGGAGCATTGCGGCGAGCGAAGCGAGCTGCAATGCGACTAATGGAACAGCACGGTGAGCGAAGCGAGCCGTGCTGTGACCCCCACTCTCTTCTTTGACCTTTTTTTTCGGGTGGAAAATTGCGGCGAGCGAAGCGAGCTGCAATGCGACTATGGAGAACAGCACGGCGAGCGAAGCGAGCTGTGCTGTGACCCCCCATGACCCCCCACGACCCCCCAAAAACCCCCTTGCCCAGCAGGCGGAGGAGCATTGCGGCGAGCGAAGCGAGCTGCAATGCGACTAAGAGGAACAGCATGGCGAGCGAAGCGAGCCGTGCTGTGATCCCCCTCTTCCAGCAGGCGGGGAGCATTGCGGCGAGCGAAGCGAGCTGCAATGCGACCAAGGGGAACAGCACGGCGAGCGAAGCGAGCCGTGCTGTGACCACCACCCTCTTCCAGCAGGCAGGGAGCATTGCGGCGAGCGAAGCGAGCTGCAATGCGACTAATGGAACAGCACGGTGAGCGAAGCGAGCCGTGCTGTGACCACCACCTTCTTCCAGCAGGCGGGGAGCATTGCGGCGAGCGAAGCGAGCTGCAATGCGACTAATGGAACAGCACGGTGAGCGAAGCGAGCCGTGCTGTGACCACCACCTTCTTCCAGCAGGCGGGGAGCATTGCGGCGAGCGAAGCGAGCCGTGCTGTGACCCCCACTCTCTTCTATGAGGTGGGTCGGATTGCGGTGAGCGAAGCGAACCGCAATTCGACAACTGTCACACTGCAAGGCGAGCGAAGCGAGCCTTGCTGTGTGACCAAACACCCACACATATGGGTATCGTTTTCGACTAAATCAAACACGTAGATTACGAAAAAGATGTCCATTTTCAAATCCAAGATGGCTGACAGTTTACTATCGCAGATTTTACACATGGATATCGATTTCCATCAAATCAAAGACGTTTTAGGTTATGAAAAGTTACAACTCCTACGACGATAAGGCCGCCTAAGGCGAAGCACAACCCCCGAGCTGCTTGCAGCTCGGGCACATATACCCTCTAGTCATCAGCTAAAGCTAACAAAAACATGATGCTCTTACACAAGACTAGAGTTATCAATATTAAATAAAATATATAATAATGTTTATTTAAATATGGAACTGAAAGCGCTTTCGCTTCCTGGCGATCGTTGGATGTTATGAGAAGGTTGATTTCTTCCATCCACTAAAGAATTCGTACTTACCTACTTTACGTTACGCCAACAAAGTAACAAGAAATTAAAAAAAAAGTCTAGCCTAGCTGCAGCGTAGCAGACTCGTGAACTGTCTAGATTTTTGTGTTGCTGGAAATTGAATTGAAGATGAAGGTAACTTATTCGTATTAATTAAGAAAGTCACTAAGCTAAATTCTACTTTATATGCAAATAGAACAGAAATGCAAACAAATAATTCGTGGAAATTTCGTAGAATATATTTCTAAGGAACAACGAATTCATATAGAAGGGATTATTTTGCTGAAGGTAAGTTAAGACAGGCAAGAATGAAGAGTAAAGGAGGAAACGTTTTTGAAGGTACCCCTCATCAGATGTTCTACTCTCTTCTTAAACAATCTAGTTGCCGTTGACTTTGAACTTGAACTCTAGAAGTCATCAGTATTTCAATACGCATAAACATCGTAAATCAAAATGGGATTTTATAACCTTGTTAACTCCGCCGATAAGCAGAGAAATATGTAAGTTATTGCGACTTACCATACTTTGATTGACAGCTAGCATCAATAATAGTATTATACTAAAATTTTTGTTTACTTCTTTACTGAGATTTAAGTGTAGAATTTCAACACATTCACATATTACATCATTTAAATCAGTGATCTGATTAGCTTGAGGCTAGATGATGTTGTGTGGATTGTCCGACATTATTTATTAATTTATTATATGCTGCTTCAAACACATTACAATAAAGTTGGGCACCTACCTTATATACTAACTACCTTATGTATAGGTAGTAATAAGTATTTGGGTTCTCAGTACAAAACAATCTTATGATATAAAAAAATTCTGATTCAATACATGTTGATATTCTTAATCTTATTAAAAAAACAATCAGCAATAATAGACTTTATTTCAATAGGCGTAACTAAATATGAATTAAATCATTATAAGTACCGACAGATTGAAAACTCAGAAAGAACGCCTGTGAAGGCGAATCGATATAAACCCACGTAAATTATATACAAGGACCCACCCAGTCTCTGCATAACATGTGTTGATTGTTCAATTCAAACTCAACGTCCGACAGAGCCGTAACCGAAAAAACAAACAAACACTACAAAGACAGCTATAGAACTGAATCGTAGTATGATAATAAAATGCAAAGGAACTCTACACCTGAATACCCAGACGAGGTCACCAGACCTCAGCAATGATATAAACAAAACAAAGGAAGTAATAAAAGCAGTAGGTAATGTTGAACTCATTCTTTAACGGATCAAGGTTGCAGGGTTTAAACTCGATGTCAATGATGACAATACACGTGCCAGCCTGCAAACTGGTGGAAGATACATAGTTGCAGGTGCCTATTGATAGATGCCTTGAGGTAGGGCATTAGATTATGCATCTGATAATAAGAAATACTCATAACCTTAAATAAGCTTGCGGATCATTTGCTGTTATAAACTGTATGTCATCATTTACCAACCATAGTAATAAGTTTCTAGATTGACGTCTAACACTCAGTATGAGAAAGCGGGCGTTCTTTTCTCGTTATCCTTTAGGCGAAGACTTTTAATTAATCTTCATTCAAATATTATAAAATTTCGCAAACAGTTCAGAAAGCAAGATAATGTTGATTTAATTTCAAATATTATTTAGTAATACAGCCAAGCCCGAGTCTCGCATGCTGCGGTTCCGTACCACATCAGTACATATTTTTTTACATTATTTGACTCTGCTGTGGCCAAACTATCATGTATTTTAAGAAAAAATGTGCGCACTACATTGTAAGGTACCTTACTACACTATACCTGGTTACAATGAGGCAAAGCCTCATTGTAACCAGGTATAGTGATGGGCGGACAACAGACATGCGATAGCGGCACCGTAATGTTAACCATTAACGTGGCGGCCGGCGCGCGGCGGCGGCGGCGGCGGCGAGGCTAAGGCTTAGTGTCTTTCAGGTTACTGATAGCTAGGCCACGGAACCCAAATATATGACGCAAATTCTTAACAAGTAGAGAAGAAGTTGCGATTGCGACACGTGATATGAAAACAAATTCAAAAACAGCTCACGTTTTGGTTGTTACCAATTTCTTTGCGAGCTTTCGGCGCAGTTTGGTCACGTGGCTTCTAGAGCCTTCCGAGATAGGACGTGACTCGTAAAACTTCTCCGCGAAGTCTCGGGAACGACTGTGTCGGAACAAAGACGACGCGAAGCCCCCAACATAAAACTTCTCCAGTAACCCCTGTTTGTGCATAAACCATAAATAGAATTAAGTCAACGTGACCACTCGACGGAAGGTGAGTTGTGAATTCGTGGGCTTTCAATATTTATGCCACCAGCTCCGCATGGCCCTTTATTCTTATCGGATTTTTCATGACTTTTACGGCTGTTTAGATACCGCACACACGGCACACAATTACAAGGAGCTTCGACTGCTCTTGGGCATAAACCATGCAAATATGTTGATGACAACATACCATTTGCTTTCTGTCGGCAATGAGCCGTTTGCGGAGCTAGAAGCGTTTTACGGCACCGCCGCGCCGCCGCCGCCTGAAGTCAACGTTAAAATTTGCAAACAATGGAACATTTATGTTAGGGTCGTGCTCATTACTCAAAATTGCTTTTGCATTTGAAGTGTTGGCAATAAATAAGGAAACCCACAGGTACGTGCCCAAGGTGATGCATTGTAGTGGGGTGAGATGGGAGACGGGAGGGGAAGCTGCGCCGGCGCCGGCCGACGACCCGGTCGCCGACCCCGGCCGTGCCCTTGCACTGAGAACCATTGGATATCATGCATCCTGAATGCGCCTACGGAACATTACTCACATTACTCACGATGTCCATCTTCCCATTTTCGATTCAATTTGATAAAACGATCAAAGCTCTACTTCATAACCGCACCACGCGCTGAGGGCTCGATTTAAAATCGTACAACCTTCGAAGTAAAAAGCTAGTCGCGCTCGAAAACTAATTCTCACCAAGAAGGTAGAAATAAATATTGGAATTAATCCATAAGTGAAAGGTACATACTTGCAGAGTTGCAAAAGCGAGGCGCACGCATAGCTACTGAACTACTGATTCGACCACCTGTGGAACCCGCTAAACAACCTAGCACCACCGTCTAGTCGTTCACCTTCCTAAACATACCACACATAACGCGAGTACTTTCGATATAGGCACTAAACTAGTTCTAGTCTAGAGCCTAGCTAATTCCTTGTAAGGAATCGTGACTAGCAAACTTGAAGTTGAATTGGCGAGTGCGTTGTGCAAGCCGCATACCAACAAGTTCGCAGGCAAGTGACCTGCTGGTGATCGTAAAACTAGGCTTGTAATACCCGCTATAAATAATACTACATAGGTATTATTTGTAGCGCGGATTATATAATGGCGGTAAGTCGAGGTGTACCTCTTCTCTCCATCACAATTTTATAGGTATCAGAGATCGACAGTTGTCCCGATCCGGAAACGGCAAGCCGTTTCAGACTGGATTCTGAAGTTATAAATTAATTGTCCGACAAATTCCTTAATTTTACACACTTTTTGAAGTGTTTTCGTTACAAATACTTCTAATTCACACATGTCGAAATCATCTTACTATAAAATTATAATATAAAATAATAAAATTATATAGGTAATAAAATTCTTTCGCTAGAATTTTATTACCAAAATCGGTCCACAGTTGACGAGAGATCGGTGAGATGGGAATACAGAAAATACACATAGGTAGGTTATACAGTCAAAACTCCGACTATTGCCAAAGTCGGTTAAAAAGCATAACAAAAATAAACATACAACTAGTATAAACATACAATAGTAATAAAATATAAATCCTTTTTTTATAAAAAAATACCCGTGCAAAACCGGGGCGGACTGCTAGTGTTATTTAACAAGCATGAACTTAGTACAAAAAGAATGCACTCGTTTTGCCTGGCGATCTTGACTCATATCGCAGGGTACTCGTGATTCAGAAATCCAGTAATAGACTCCTAAATATGCATTAGAGGGGCGATCTGGCGTGGTGTAGTAATAAACAGACTTATAATCTTGTCTTATTTGCTGTCTGCTGTGGCACAGACTGATGGAACTGGCTCGAGACGAGAATATGCACCAGATGAATTGATTTCAACATCATAGTTTGTTGTAAAATATTTGATTGTTCAGCATTATTTATTTAGTGTTGTGTATGGCTGCCGTGTGGTGCCGGTATAGAATTTCACCACCCCATCTCTTCCCGTGGGTGTCGTAAGAGGCGACTAAGGGAAACACACCGGGGGGCGGGCAGCAGCGCCTTCTGCAGAACAACTACACCGAACTGCGATCCCCAACCCGCATGCCCAGCGTGGGGATTATGGGCAATAACCCCCACATAATGATGCCATCTATGGCGCTCATTAGGGGAGGCCTATGTCCAGCAGTGGACTATTATAGGCTGGTGATGTTGTTGATGTGTATGGTAACATAGAATTAAAAAAATCTGATTACTTATCTATAGCATATAAACTACCTCAGTCAACAAGGACAATCATGTAAACTAATACTTTGTAAATAAATCAATCAAGAAATTAAATCTAGAGAGAGTGAGAGACTTGGCTACAGAAGCGACGATGGCACTCGATTCTAATTTTCCAACGTATTTTGAGCCTATCAAAATATCGCATCGGTATAAATAAACCGTGGTTGCTGGTGGCGATCACGGCCTATCGACATTGACAGCTTAACACACGCCCTGTCTGTCATTCATTACAAGTTTTATTATTAACTAGAGGTCCGCCCCGTCTTCGCACGGGTATTAAACAAAAATTTCAGACATTATACACACTAACACGATGGGATTCACAGTTTTCATACGGATCCCTTACTTTTTTTAACAGCATTGGGGTTTTTGACATTGACTCGACACTCCATAACTAACACTGGCCGTAGAGAAAAAGCAAGCAGCGTGCGCTATATATTCAACCTCTTTTTCTATTATGGCTCCGCGTGCCCGCGCCTAACTCCCTAACTTTTATGAAAATATTATATTATATTAGCCTATGTTCATCACGGAAAATGTAGGATTCTAATGGTGAAAGAATTTTTCAAATCGGTCCAGTAGTTTCGGAGCCTATTCAATTCAAACAAACAAACAATCAAATCTTTCCTCTTTATAATAATAGTATAGACAATATGACTGTCATAGATGGTTTTAAAAAACGGCCAGTAGTGGTGAAGTACTAGCGACCCGCCCCTCTTCGCAAGGGTAAATGTTGTATAAACCTTGAATAACTCTATCTATTAAAAAAACCGCATCAAAATCCGTTGCGTAGTTTTAAAGATTTTAGCATACAGATAGCGACTTGTTTTATACACGTAGTGATGTACTCATAGTACCCATACGAAATAATTTACAGACATTTTACTAGTTTTATCTCTCGTCTTTCATCCCACTAGGAGGTATTGTCCTAATAAGGATCGTAAGAATCACTCTAACTCAGCCCGCTCAGTACAGCAGCCTTATTGTCTAACTTGAAATCCATTACCAGTGAACTTCAAACCGATTACCAGTTGTAGCCCCAGTCAGAATGTTGTCGGTATTGTCTAAGGTATTCAACTGGTCTTCGGTTCCAGCTATTTACACTATACGGCAGTGACAATCGAAGTCCAGGCTAGGTTTGAAATTAAAAACTGAAGCCGATTACGATTACCAGTTGAGTTAGACAATAGAGCCGCAGGTCATAAGAGCCGACTAAAGGAACCAGACGAAAGTAATACCTTCCTTGAGTTTTTATTCAGTAGGAAACACTAAATAAAAACTCAAGGAAGCTATGGCTTTCGTCTGGCTTGTTGAGAGGAGCTCAAAATCACCAATGCGCTACAAAGCGTGGTAACGGCAAAACCCCTTTTGTTTTGTGGAGGCATGTTCACCAGTGAACTGAAACGTGTCCCATAGAAGGATAAATCGGCTCTGAAATCACACTGTGTTTTAGTATCAACTCCGTAATACATATATCCGAATTGTTACGATTTGCGTCAGTGATTCAGCATCCGGAAATAATTCTACGCTACCTGTACGCGTGCCAATTTCTCGGCCATGCGTCTTTGACTGTTCGCGCTAAATGATATCTGACACAAAAACCGTTCGGGCATTACGAAAAATTTCGAGGTATAAATTTTAAATTTTATTGCATGTCCATTTATCTATCTGTTATTGTGGTTTGATTTATATTATTTTAGTTACTTCACAGCAAACATTGTTACTAGTGTACTATGGGTAACAATGTTCACACCTAAAACCGCATGTCTATAAGTAATTATTGAGTATCTCATCAATATACTAATATTATAAACGCAAAACTTTGTAAGTAATGTAATTGATGGATGGACGTAAGTTACTTTTTCCCGTAAAAACTACTAAACAGATATTGATGAAACTTGGTGCACCGATAGTTTATGACCTGGAATACCATTATGGGCTTTTTATCCCGAAAATCTTACAGGATCGGGAGTTACGCGGGTGAAACCGCGGGACCCAGCTAGTATAATATGTAAGTAACATTGAGTCAACTGTTTGTTATCAATATTATGGTAAACATATCAATTGTATACGAGGTAAATTCGCAATCGTTTTATTAAAAGAAAAACCATGGAACTCGTAAAATATTCTTTAAAAACCTACGTTATACTTCATAATCCCGAATTCCTTAGCATTTCTTTCGTCTTTTCTTTTTCTAAAACTTTTCTCTGACACAATATCTTGGCCACAGTGGCGGATTTACCAATAGGCTAAGTAGGCTGGAGCCTAGGGCGGCAGATTTAGAGGGGCGGCAAATTTAGCCCAAATAATAGAAAAAAACTTACGTTCATATGGTGTAGGCATGGCCGTAGGGAGGGGGGGGGGGGTTGGGGTTCAATCCCCCCCCCCCCCCCCCCGAAATGTTGAGGCACCGTTAAAAATCAAACTTGAATAGGTAAAATTTTCTCGGATACGTACTCGTACTTGGAAAGTGCGGCTTACTTTAAATAGCTATTCTCTCTTAAAAACACAAAAATTTTTTCGTCTCATTTCGTCTTTTTGTCGTCTAGTTGTCGTTCCGTAATTGAATTGCTTTCTCCGTTTAATGTCATGTATTTATTTATAACATACTTTTCTAAACAACGTAATAACGGCCGAAAAAGTCACAAAAAATTTCGCGGCTCGCTCCGCTCGCCGTTAATTCGGAATTATTCTAAGCTTTTTAACAACCTTGCGAAAATGCCACAATTTCTCAAAAATTTTCAGCGGCCGCAAACACAACAAAATATCGGCGGTCACTCCACTCACTGTTATAATTTTGGCTCTAAAAGTTTCAGGGTTCGCTAATCATAATCTTTTGTCACTCTTGATTCTATTTTATAGATCATCCGAAAGGTCGCACAAAAAATAGCGGCTCGCTTCGGTCGCCGTTCATTCTGTAGCCTTTTGGTCATTTTTATCAGCCTGCCGAAAATTTGTAAAAAAATTGCAGCTCGCCGTTCATTCTGTAGCCTTTCAGTCAGTTTTATCAGCCTGCCGAAAATATGTAAAAAATTTGGCGGCTGGCTTCGCTCGCCATTCTCGCATAATAATGTGAATTGTTATACCTACCCCTTAACTAATACTACTAACTTTTTTTAGTAGTATTAGTTAAGGGGTAGGTTTTTTCGAACAACCCCCCCCCCCCGAAGAGTATTTCTGGCTACGGCCCTGGGTGTAGGTATTTTTAAGGCATGCCTTTCCCCACCTTATGAGTAGTACTTATATGCTGCTGTTTTTAGGTAGGTACCAGTATACTCGTCACTACATAGCGGGTTGCAAAAATAATCTAGTAACTAACAGAAATATCACCTAGGTAGTTCACAATCATACTAACTAATAACGTGAAAAAGCCGATGTAATGAGGACGATAGAACAAAAATCATAAAGTTGCAATTTCTGAATAAATGTAATTAATATGATTGTGAACTAAACTAGCTTATTGAATTTCAAAAGTCAGTAGGGGCGGCAAAAATTTAATAGCCTTCTAGCGGCAAATTTGTAAATCCGCCACTGCAGTTGGCCAGCTTACAGGGAGGGTTACTCTAATCTGTGCCACAGATAACATAATTCTGTGATTTTTTTGTTTTCAACATTCAGACATTTCGCACATCGGCAAAAGAACAGGTACTAGGGAATGCCCTAGTGAGATTCCGGATTCTACTAAGCTGGGATCTCCACCGCCACTGCATACACGACGTATTTCAACCTTGGCACTTGGCAACGAAACAAAACACTTGCATTGTTCCTAACCAAAGTGGAAATTGAAACTGTACCAGAGTTCTCATCACACGTTTTCTTTTAAGTACGTCATCAGGCCCATTTAACCAAATCTCTAATTTTCTTTCGTGTTACGCCCAAATACGGACGCTAAGTAATAATTACCAAGGGCCTTTTCGTCAGGTTTTCTGCTATTTTAGCTAGTGACGTATGCGGGAGGCACTTTTACATCCATTGTCGACAACGACAACTTGTCGTAGCTTTGACGGGAAGCGAATGCGTGGAACGGGGCATTAGTTTTTTACGAAACTGTGTACAAGCAGTTTTGATGGTTGACTCATTGGTTGTTTGGCAATTAGTAAGTTTGCTATTTAACAAACTGGTTTTCACTGTGGTTTTCATCTAGAATGTGTTCTGTTTCAGCTCTTTACTGACTGAAAAACCATCAAACACTCCCGACGTTATGGTACCTATATTTTTAGGACAATAACAGCTTGCTCTCGTATTTGAGCCACAACGAAAGCCGTGTCTTACACTACAATAGTATAAAATCAAGAAAACTCGTAGATTCAGATTATTCATAGCAAGCAAAAGGAAATACTAAACCAAGTCAAGAAGCCAGCCATAAGCAATAAAACGAATGTAAACCAATGTGGAGAAGGTAGCCGTAGATCAACAGGAATAGCCTGGACGCGTGCCATGGGGTGCGCGCGCGTAAGCGGAAGTGACGTCACGTGTCAACACAACTACTCATTGATGCCGGTGGTACCTAGTTGAGATGAATGAATGGCCTTTTGTATGATCGAAGCATAGATATACAATTGATGTTAATTTGAAGTTATAAAAATAGAGCGTCTTAATGTTTAATTTATAGCGGCTTTTGAAAGGCGATGTAATTTAATATAACTTATTTAATGTCCTAATTTCACAATTTATTATAATTATTATATAATTGAGAATTATGTCATCGCGAAGCGTGTAGTTCACTAATAAATAATATAAAATTTGATAAAAATTTCAGCAATTCCATCAGAAAGTCATCCGAGCGAATAATATAGTCCAGTAGGTAAGGCATACGTCATGATCGCTATAAGCGGCCATTTAAGGCGCATACAGCACCTAAACTAGCGCCACCACCTACTTTATGTTATTACTGTTTAACAAAGGAATTTTCAAAAATCCATCGTCCAGTTTGTGATACCTATCATAAGCTTTTTTTTAATGCCTCTGTAATAGTTTTATTCTATTTAGTTTAGGAAGAGATACGAAGTTGGCCTTGGTGGCCACCAAAATCTATTTTCGTATCTCTTCCTAAACTAAATAGAATAAAACTATTACAGAGGCATTAAAAAAAAAGTTATACAAAAAGAGACGCGCGATGCCTCCTGTGAGGATTGAACTCACGACCCCTGGTTTACGAGACCAGTGCTCTACCACTGAGCTAAAGAGGCGATGTGGCAACTCGCGAAATAAGCGGCCGGATTCCATAGGTCCGCATCTACAAGCAGGTTAAACCACAGATTATCAGATTTATGTTTCTGGTTATGGAAATCTGGTTGGTTGGTCTGGTTTACCAATTTTCTGCCAGTAATAAAATTACACTGTTGGACATAGGCCTCCCCTAATGAGCGCCATAGCGCCCTGTCTTCGGCTTGCCTATGTCCAACAGTGGACTAACATAGGCTGATGATGATGATGATGATGATGATGAATAAAATTACAGAGTTTGGTGGCGTACCTACTTAGATATAACAAGTACTTTGTGTTATTTATTCCATATAAAAACTACCTATAATATACTAACTATAGATAATAAAAACTGACCTTTCTATGTTCGCCTTTTCTTTTTCTTGCTGTTCATCTGGAAAATAAAAATAAACTAGTCAGTTCTTTCACTAAAAAAACTCTGTTTATTGTAAAAAGCTTGAAATAATGTTTGGAAATACAGAATTATCTTTCTATCGAACTCAATAGGTTTGAATCATAAAAATATGCAAAAAGATTGCCGAAACCCGGGATCGAACCAGGGACCTTTAGATCTTCAGTCTAACGCTCTCCCAACTGAGCTATTTCGGCAGATATCAGCTACGTCGAAATTTAGAAACTAACTTTGGTTCATACATGTTTGTAAAATTTACTAACATTAAAGGCGCAAGATTTAGGAAATACACGCTGATCATTAAGATAATTATTTAGCCGTCAATACAGGATATTATATGAATATAAACATTTCTGACTAACATCAGAAGGTCAGTAACATGGCGCCATCTACATAACAACGGCGTAAATTAAACAGATCATATTATAACCTCCAATAGATGGCGCTTCACGCAACAAAAGTTGTAAGTTGTGTAAGGTCAGTGCTATGCCATTGATGTTATTTACTTGATTTACATTGAATCTAAATGATTTTAAAACTAATATACTCTATTTTTATATTTATGGCTGTTACATCATCATTAAAATGGACATGTTACAGATAGTAAAATATTTTTTTTTGAAGTGATATACCTAAGTTATTCTAATAAGAAATATAACATCAAATAAATAATAAATAAATAATGCTGGACAATCCACACAGCATCATCCAGCCCCAAGCTAAGCAGAGCTTGTGTTATGGGTACTAGATGACTGATATACATAATACAATATTATTAAATAGATAGATATTTTTTAATATACATAGAAAACGACCAGAACCTCTGAACAAATATCTGCAGATTGTACATATCTATTGCCTTGCTTGTTTTGCTATCAATACAGAAGTACAACATATTCATAATTATAATAAGTAAGGCTTTACCTGTACACTGCACTTGAATGGCTTTATCTGCAGCAGGGAATCCAAAATCATCCAGAACCACTCCACAGCTCTTGTACAAGCGGCTGTGAATCTTCATCAACTTCTCATTCTCATGGTACATTTGGATTTCATCCTGAAAAGTTAAGTTCATTATCTATACCGTATCAATTCAAAATAGCGCCAAAACTGACCTACCAAAGTTCTGAGATATACCTTCAATTCCTTTAGTTTTGAATGCGACCTACTTGAATAGCACTGTCTCATATGTGATTCGGACCACTTTCCCGGGTCGCGGGTAAGAACTGAAGGCGCTGAAACCTCTGCCCGAATATTAGGCGGCTGTTTACTTGTATTTTGAGGCCGCGGAGCCAACCGAGGCACGGTCCGCGGCCGCGGGGGCGAAAGCGCAGGATCTAGAGACTTCAGAGTCTTACGAGGCTTTACCACAAGCCGTCGTTTTGGCTTTTCGCGGTCAGAATCCGGTACATAGTCATTTAAAACTGCAGGAAGTTCACTGTAAACACTACTGGCTGTAACAGATGGCTTCGAGTTCGCGCTAAGAAGCACTGAACTCGGTGGATCGTGTCGCGTGACGACGACAGAACTGGATTTTAAAATAGGTTTGGATTGATTAAAAACGCGCGACATGACTCTATCATACTTTTTATTGCGCATTTTGGTTTTAGGATCCATTTCAAAGTTTTCAAAGTTGTACCTACTACACTTTGCACCTATGTAAACTGAATCAATGTTTTGATTTTTTTCGACTTTGACATAGCGACCAACGGTTTATAAACTGTCATTTAGACACGAGACATGACATTGAAGGTCAATAGAATCTGACATTGGCAATTATCGGGTACCATCATTAATGCTGCCTGCCAACGCAGATAGGAATCTGATAAAATTAACCAATTTAATAGATACTAGTAATAATTTTAATACTGTCCTTATAAGCGACTTGAACGTGCGTCAGTCTTCTGTTTAGGACTGTTCTTAATCGATAAAAAAGTGACGTTTCGTACTAACTCTTAAAACTTAATTAGCTACATTATATATATATATATACTTAAATAACAACAAGTTTAATAATACAGTTAATAAATTATTCTAAATAACTCTCACCTCCATTTATATTCTAGAAATCTGTATTTTTGTAAGCAATAAGCAAAATTTTATTGAAAAGAAATCTGTTCGTGCCTCCTCTCAAAGGAGGTCCAAGCATAAATTCAATATTTGTATGACTCAAGTAAATAACAATATGTATCAAAGAAGCACTTTTATCAAATCCATAATAACTTTCAATAATATTCCTATAGAACTTAAAACCTTAGATGGTAGCATTTAATTCACCAATTTAATGGCAAATTAATGATTTGTTAATTGAAAAAGTATACCATTTTGTAAATGATTATCTTAATGACCGTATTAATTGACATTGCAATGCAACATAGTTTTACTTTTGACCTAATCATAAATTTTATCTGTTTTCTTTGTATCCATAATATGAAATTTATTGACATTGATATGTTTTCTCATTTACAATTTATTTGACATTATTAATATTTTATTTTATAATTTTGACTATAATAATAATTGCATTGCATGTTAATTTTACTTTGAATTGAATGTATAATGAAATGTTCTAGACACAAGTGGCAGAATTCAGCGATATAAATAAGTCGTACGAATTAATTACTGAATTACTAACTGTACCTATCAGGTAGTTAGGTATGTATGTCTGCTAAAGATAAGCTCTTTAAACTGTACCCCTTATACCCGAGGTCTTTTCTGTACAAAAGTTAACAGTAAAAATATTTCTGATTCTCTTTCTTATCCGTAAGCTAAAAGTTTTACTTACATAAGGAAAAAAAAACGTGTTCATAAGATAAACCTTTCTTACAAATCGAGTTGGCAATACTAATGCAATACAATACAACATACAACATACACATACAATACACATTTGCTAGCAAAGCAAGTGCTTGTACGAACTTTTTTGTTCAAATTCAAAAATGTCAGGGTTTCAAACAATTAGGAATTTAGGAAAAATAGTAGCTCGTAGAAAATCATTGAATTTAACAGTATCTACATGTAAATGTGCCTCCAAACGTAACTTTTCAGGTATCTTTTGTAGTTTTCACGTTCCAAATTGATAAGTAGTTTCGAGGTTATGGTTACGAACTTCTGTTTATTTTAGATGGTCCTACGAATTTTGTATCTTTTGATGAGATTGTACAACGGAGACGGGCAGAAGCTAAGCGTAGCATTGTCGTGCAAGTGAACTCTGAGAAGTCTTATAGTGAACTACACGGTTATTGTTCAAATTATGCCGACGTTCGTGGAATGCACCACTATAAGAACATTAACGATGAGGTAACACTATAGTTTGGCTACTGGGCACCATTTCTTAATGATAATATAATTTGCTCTTAACATATTTCCTCCTGGACTCGTTTTCGCAACTAGGCTACAGGTGCCCTTTGTCGTGTCGGGTGGGGGCTGCTAGTCTCCACTCGATGACGTCCTGGAAACCCAGCAGCTCGTAGACGGATCATTAGATTGGAACTTACCACTGATTAGAAAAAGCCTCCCCATGACCCTACATGACAAATGACCATATTTTTTTTTTAATAAATACATTACGCTGGACAATTTACACTGCATTATCTAGCCCCAAGCTAACCAGAGCTTGGTAACCAATATACCAAACAAAAACAACCAGAACTCCCTGAACAAATATTAGCAGATCATACAAATATTTGTCCCGAGGCAGGAATTGAATCCACAACCGAGTGCGTTGCAGCCAGACCTTCACTCACCACACCACAAAGGTGGTCATTTTAATAAGAATTATTGTTTCAGCATTTCATCATCATTGAATTCACAACAGAAGAAAACCTCAAAGATGTGATTAAAGCCTGCAGCTCACACCAAAAAGACCTTGATGTCATGGCATTACAGTCCCCTTTCCTGTGGTTCCGAGCAGCTCCGGACAAAAAAAAGAACTATCAAGCTTCTGAAGGAGCTTCTTTACTCACAGTAAATGCAGACATGGAAGTAAACAATGATGAACTATACGAGAGCCTCATGACTTGTAACACAATATCGGAGCAGATACAAATGTTGTATGATAAAACGGCATTGAATGATTTAGGTGTGCGGCTAAGATACATAGTGGCAAGGCAGGTGGGGTTATTTGTTCCTTATTAACTAGCAAGATCAGCCATTTGCCATTATTAGGGCATCCCAACAGTCACATAATAAATTCTATTACAAGAATCTAAGGGTTGCCAATGTACATAAAAAATTATCTGTATAATGTATTGTATTAAATATCAGTAATCAACAAAGGTCGGAGTAGGTAGAGCAATTTTATGTACTTTCATCATGGTTGCATAACATGGATATGGCTTTTTTCCGAAAATACCGGATTCAGTTAAATATTACAATTAAAGTAGTAATTTAGTAACTACTACAATTGAAATTTAAAGGAAGCGATTGTTAAATGTTTATAGGTAAATTGATTTTTACTTGTGATACAGAAAATTTCTTTGTTTTTTTGATTTCCCTCATGCCTTTCTAAATTCATCCAATTGATTAGAAGCTTTGTTGAGTTACTGTGTGCAAATTTGTGACGTTGTCCACGCAGGAAATTCATCATCCATCGCGGGAAACACGTTTCCCACGAGAAAGTGCTAAGTAAAGTTGACAGTTCACTTTAGATACTATTATTTATTCAGGCTTTGTGCTCAAAAATACCTACATTGAAAATTTGCCTAATTCCTTGTTTAAAAGGGAAAAGTATCCAAAAGACAAAATAATTATATTTTGTTTATTGGATACTTGGTCTATTTAAACAACCTTTTATGGTCTACTTTACACCGCCTAATATCTATGGAATTACGGAAAAAATGTCTTGATAATTTTAAAATTTCGGAATTCTGGAGGGATATCCATACTAACTTATCATTTGAGGTCATTGATCCTAAATCACTCTACCTACTCCGACCTTCGGTAATCAAGTACCCATAACACAAGCTCTGCTTAGATGATCCTATAAGAATAGTCCAGCATTATCTATAATGTATATCAGACATCTGGTACTCATAACACACTAGCTAGCTCTATGATACTGTATTATATTATTGAATATTGCTGTTTTTGCTAGCTATGTTGGTGTTAGGAGTGATCTATATCAGGAATGAAATAAGCTAGAATACAGTTCTAAATAAGATACTAATCTTGGTGATCTTCAAATACAAAAAAGGGTTAATAGTTAACCCACTCACATTCATAATAAACTGTACATAAACATACATAGTTTATTATGTTGAAATAATTGTTTTTATTACAGATAGAAAGTCTCTTTGAGAGCATGTACTCAAATATCGCTGTGATGCCGTTTGGATCCACGGTCAATGGTTTCGGCAAGCTCGGCTGTGACTTGGATTTAGTTTTGACAAATGTTGTTACTGAAGAAATGGTAAGCATGATTATTGTAGTGAAAAAGTTCACATGTAGCCATGTTGTCATGGGTCTATACAAATATAAAATAACAGCTGTTCTGCACTCTCAATGTTTTGAATAGAGATATAATAATGTATCCTGGAAAAGAATATAGGTTACAATTTATATTACATAGAATAGGGTGATAAAGAGGAGTTTTTTAAGTGTGGCGACATTCATAATAAAAAGCTTTAATAGCATTTCCTAGATTAAGTTATGCTATGTACAAGTGTTAGAAAATTGCTAAGGCAGATGTTAGTTTATTAATGCTGTTGTTTAAGAATTGTTTGTTTGTTTATTCATTTTAATTGAATAGGCTCCACAGAACTAGATTAATTAAAATAAATTCTTCCACCATTAAAATTCTACATTATCCCGTATGAACATAGGCTATAGAATATCCTATTATATCCTAAATTTCAATAATGTAACCCATTGTGGAAGTGTGCGTTAAAATGTATACTTTTTGAATTTTTTGTTAAATACACGTGCGGGTCGGACCACTAGTAGTACATACATCCATATAAAACAAAGGATTAGAAGACATTCACCCGCACCTTCATCTGATGATGATGATGACACCACCGGTGAGCTAAGCTACATGCCGCCGCTTGTTTTCTCTAGGAGCAGACCGATAGTTTATAATAATGCTGTCCCTTTAGATAAATAATAGGTTTGCACATGGTAACTTCCCAGTGCGACCCGTCCAAACGTCTGGTGTTCCAAGAGAAGCGGTGCGGCGGCGGGCTGCGGCCCTGGGCGCGCCACGTGGAGCTG
>CAWVOY010000305.1:0-18210 GCA_963931895.1 Eupithecia pulchellata | reverse complement strand
TAAGGAGCGTGACGTGGAAAATATCAAATAAAATGTTGTGGGAGCACCCTTCAATTATAATATTTATTTTATTAACTTTTAGTTGTAGCAATAAGGGAATTACACAATTTGTGAAAGTTTCGACTGTCTACCATTTACGGTTCATTAGATTGAAACCTCCGACAGAGGGACGGACGGACAGACAGCAGAGCCTTAGTAATAGAGTTCCATGTCCACCCTTCGCGTACGGTAGGTACAGACAGAAGCATTAATTGGTAACCCCCTCACAGAATATGTCATAGTTATCATTCAGTAGCATGTAGGTTCAAACCCGTGAAGATTTATATATTCATTTTAATTTACATTATTTTTTATTTGTTTTTTTTATAAAGTTTGTTTAATTGTTTAAATAAAAATCAAATGTTTTTTTTCAACACCTACATTTCTTTTATCAGGAGTAACGATACTGAAATTTCGAGCCTGTATCACATGTAACTATGGTGTAGTGGTTAGTGTAACCGAGATTCTGTCACCGCACATCGTAATGACCGTCATCGAATCCTTGCAGTGGATGTTTTTGTTTTTTAACTACTACTTAATTTTAGTAATGTAATGACATTTATTTATGTGTAATAGTGAAGTTTTTGTCTATTAGTATGAATTTAAAGTAATTGATAAAATAAAACAAAAATAATAATTTCAGGTAAACAATTACGTTTATTTTTTTCAAAAATTTGCCTACACAAACAACAACACAAATAATTTAATTAATGTTTTATTTTATTATTTAGCCTACTTACAAATAGCTTCCTATCCTGAAAAATAATATTCCATTTTCGATTTAGTGCTCGAGAATACACATGTTTTCATTAGATTTTCGTTTACTTTGCTAATCTAATAAATTAAACAATTTGGATCTCGTGTAAATCATGGAATACTAAATAATCAGGTAGTTTTGAAAATAAATGAGGTCAAATGGAGTTTTTCTTACAATATTAAAAGGTAAAATTACATAAGGGTTTAGTAGGTAGTGATATTTATCGTCCTTTATATTTAGTGATACTTATCGCTTAATAGCTTAAGGGCTAACGGATCGGATCTCAATTTAAAACCATTTGACCCCACATATTTTCTATCGGATTTAGGTCCGAACTTTTAGATGTCCAAGAAATAACAGTAATGCCTTGTAGAGATGAACAACCCTTGAGAAACCATCCGCGTACGATGCACTGCACAATTATCATGGACAAAATAAATTTGGGCTTCTGGATACGCGATCCGCGTAGTAACCTTCAACACTTTCAAGCTCGTCATTCATGCGCCCAGTTATTTTTACTATTTCTCCAGGACCCATAGAGGATATCCATCTCCAAAACCTAAAAAGAAAAAAAAAAGTCAACTGTTATAATGTTAATTTAGTTCGTGTAAATACTAACTTGTTAAAAATATCATTATTATGATGAAATAATCATAGATAAAGGTGTTCGAATTTGTTGAGAATTATCAGTATTATCACTTACCTAAAGTTATTCATGCCCTACGATGGAGTTCAGCAGACAGTCCTATTTTTGCTGCTCGATAATTGTGTAAGTATATCAGCTGCATGCAAATGCCTTCTGTTGATGTTGATATCAAATATTGTTGAGCAGTAGAACGAGTGGATGCAAAAGGCGAACTAGTCTGAATGTCAACAATATTATTGTGGCGACTTCACTGATTTGTAATACTCTCCTGTTGTTTATCTGCCATTGCTTCTTACATTCACATCCCCACATTACACTTAAGCGCACGGTTTTTATCTGTAAGACAACAAATCAATACTTAAATGAAGTTAAAGATAACAAGGTTTTACTAAATAATTATGTATTTGTTTCGTAATGATTATGACACAAGAATAATAAGTTGATAACTTACCGTAATTCAAAGCTAACGAGCAATCTCCTGATTACTCATTTGCTGTTCGAATAGCACCGCGATCTTATTTCTCACAAAATTCTTAATTTGCATAATTTCCTTCAATATTCTTCAATTCATTTATGATTCAAACCAGTAAGTCAAGACTAGAATTGAGTATGGCTAGTGACCTTTTCATTATTCACCAAGATTATATTTAAATCTACCCTCAAATACTTCTTTTTTTTTCTTATCCAGTGTAAAGAGATCTCATATTAAAATCCGCTGTCGAACACTAATAACATAAAATTTCGACGCTCTAATAACTGGTTCGTTGGTTTAGTTGGTTGGTGCGTGCATTACTTGTCATGTGAGCTATTGGATGTCTGGTTCGATTCCCACTGGGTGTTACGTTTTTGTTTCTTAGTATTTGAGTAAAAGATTTGTAAATCTTACAGTGATTTGCAATGTAAACTTTAGCTATTAGGGGGGTTACCAATTAATGCTTCTGTCTCTACCTTGAAATCTACTTCCTTCTTCAAAGAAGTAGGAAATATTTGAAATTCTGTTTGGTCTCGTTCTTTCTGTCCTGTTATAAATCTTTAATAACTCCATTACTTATCAACGTTAAAATATCAAACAACGCTATAATACAATTAAAATGAAGACTTTCAGTAAATACAGCTTTTGATAAAATTTCGTTAGGTGTCAATTAGTACTTATTGAAACATTTTGCAAAATGTCGGAAAGAAACCCTATCTCTAAAGTTTGTAGAGCGATCCTTCGGACACGTACTAAGCGTTTGTTTCTGTTGTAGGACCCTTGGAAATTGAGACACGTGAAAAAGAGAGATTAATGGTGATACTCCGCCTGATGGCAGTACGGATGGTACCAAATGAAAGGTACTCGTTTGTACATTTCAAAAAGCTTTTGTACTTTGGCAGGTTTCATACTTTTTGAAAAAGGACATCCAAACGAGATCTCCGAAGATTGGGTACCATCTAAAATGTACTAGGAGTTAGTAGATATGGATCTATTGTTATCGTATTGGAAAAGAAATTTGTCGAAGTGTCATAGTTTTTTGAATAAATTAAAAGGAGTCGTAAAATTTACTATTAGGTACCTCCTTACTCCCTAATATTCGAAGTAACTGGTAAATAGTATCGGTGTACATAGGTAATCGACAAGTAAACATGTAGGTACCATAGTTTACTGTGGCTAAATGAAAAGTTGTTTTGAATGAGTGCTTGTGTTGATTCAGCAGTAGGTAAAAGTAAGGTAGGTAAATATATATATACCTACCAAAATACTATCTATTAATTACTATCTATTTATTGTAATAAAACAATATAACAAAGCAGTTTAGGTACAATCACGTTCATACATTCTATAATTGAGTTACACTACATACCTTGTGAACCAGGTTCTAGGCCTAGGTGTAAGTAAACATAACAACAATTAGAAAAGTTTTGCAATGTACAAAATCAATCGAATTCCCTACTACACATATTATGTACTATTTAATTTTAATTACCTTTGTTACTTATAGAATAATTACGACACGCACAAAAAATAACCAAACCTTCTATTAATAACCTATGAATAATAAGCATTATAATTGTGCGTAGGGAAGATTTCTTTGTATTTGTTCTTTATCGAGAACCTCTGTGAAGGTGAAGGCCTCCTCCAGAGTTCGCCACTGAGTGTACCTACCGTCTATTGTTTTATTTTATTATCTAATAGAGAATGCATGCATAACGTTATCTTTATCTTAACTTCTATAGGTACTCATAATTATTATAAAGAGGAAAGATTTGTTAGTTTGTTTGAATTAAATATGCTTCGAAAACTGGACCGATTTGTAAAATTCTTTCACCATTACATCCCAAATTTTCCCTGATGAACATAGGCTAGAATATTTTCAAAAGAGTTAGAGATCCGCAAGAAAAATTCAATTTTTGTTAAATACCCGTGCGAAGCCGACGGGGCGCGGGGCGGGCGGCGCGGCGCGGGCCGCTAGTGTTATCTATATCTATACTAATATTATAGAGAGGAAAGATTTGATTGTTTGTTTGAATTGAATAGGCTCTGACTCGACTGGAGCGATTTGTCAAATTATTTCATTAAATGAATCTTAACTATCCGTGATGAGCACAGGCTATAGCTATTCATAGGCTATCGAATTGTCTGGATAAAAGTGAACAAATTGTGGGGAGTGGAGCGACGTCAGGCCCAGCATTAGTGTTGATGTAATCTAATCAATCATCTATCGAGTAAAGGCTTTCTTGATAAGATTTTGTTTTATATATTGTTTCAATTCCCGAATAGGGAGCTCAGTTGCTTCAGATGGAAACTTATTTTAGAAGCGCACGCAATTTCCCATAAATGATTTCCCTACCTTATGTAATCTGTATGATGTGCAATTTGTTTTTATTTCTTGTATTTCTAGCGTGAAAATCACAGTTTTTCAAAAAGTTACCTCTCAAAAAAGGTCAGGGTTCCACATGCTTTCAATAATATACCATGCGCTATATTCAACTTTTTAGGGTTTTGACATCGGTTTCAAAACCCTTATGGGATCACTTTGGGTCTGTTTTGTGTTTTGAATCCTTATTATATCAGAAACTACTGCAGCTATTGACTTGAAATTTGAAATAATAATACATTTTGTGCGCCCGTACCACCGTTCCGTGCGGGAGGAAAGTCATGTCAAATAATAAAGTGCGAGAGCTAAATAATTAGGGATCCGTATGAAATCTTCAAACCCGTGCTAGTTTGTAAAAATATATAATTTATGAAATTTTTGGTAAAAGCCCGTGCGAAGCCCGGCGGGGGGCAGCTAGTTATATATAATTGCTCAGTTAACCTATAGTTGAAATGTTATTGAGAAATTGATTGAGGTTAGTTAGAGTTAACGTGATTATTATTAGCTAGCAACTAAACGGTACTGTTGGATCGTTGACACACAGCAAGGGTGTTGGACGAGATGTCTTGTTGTCGTGAACCCTCAACGAGAACGTTTTCGGGTTTCGTTTCGACACCTGCAGGAAGTGTTTGTGTCAATGAATGTTAATAGACTAGACCAGTACAAGGAAGAATGTAAAATGTTATGAAGGCATCTATGCGTTTTCTGAGATTATGAAGGGAGGTTATTTTGAAAGCTTTTAGTTTATCATGACGCATGTTATGTCTACAAGTGTTAGGCCTTTTGTATGATTTCGATTTGTTTTCATGAGTATGACATGTAATAGTATGGTGACAATAACACTGGCGTATTCCAAGATCGGACTGATAATTATTATTATATCGGTATTCGTTTCGTCGTTCCAGTAAATAACCTGGCGTCGTTCCAATAAATAATTTGGAGTAAGTTGTTTTCGTGTTTGTTCAATAAAATGTCTTCGGGCACAGGCGGCGGTGGCGGCCTGTTCGTAATCGCTGCTGTGCTGTCTTTTGTCTCTCGAGGCCCTTCTCGAAAAAAGCCCTGATCCTGCTAACGACCGGCTCATGCTGCCTGATGTGGTGAGTGATGACGTCAGCGCATACCTGAGGAAGCCTCGTGGGAAACTGACGAACTACATCAGATTCGTAGTATTCTCTACCATAACTTATGAGAATAAATCATTGGATTCATAATCAATGTAAGCGGGTTAACAACCGAACCTCGTTTGCGTTGGAAGAGTTTTTCTTTTGGTTTGCACCGCACGCCATCCTTAGCTGACCTATAGCTACAATTAATTAATTCACGCTGCGGTTGCGGCTGCGGCTGCGGCTCCCTTTGTTTGGAACACCACGAGCGAGACGTAACGCTACTTTAATCTGGTATTCTGCAGATGTTATGATATGATTTGTTTAGAAGTCCAAAATAAATAAAGAAACATCAACGTTTCATCGCTCAACGAGGAACTTCTTCAAGTCCATTTATGTATGAATCGTGGGTGTTCTACCAACAGCCATAGGCTCGTAGCCCCTTATATTCATTTACAATCAATTTATGAAACTACGACAGTTTTATTGTAAAAACCGTTGGATTGTTATTATGTAGAGCCTTGTTTCATTGTACTGAGTGAGTGCTGGCCGTTCAACCCAAGATTTTTCTGCCCAATAGAGCTGTGAGTGACGTCACTGGTTGCCTGAACTGTCTGTTAACATTGCAAGTTCAGCATTATCTACGAACTTTTATGTTACCTATACATATTGTATTGATCTCTCAGTAATACCTTCTTTCAAATAGTGCTGGGGCACTTGTTGTTGTTGTTATTGTTAGAAACACAGAGATAATGCGGGCGCGGCAGCGAAGGCACGGTGCAGACGCAAGCGGCGCGGCGGCGTGACGGGACGCGACTGCAGCGTGGTTGCGTTTGCGACGCGGTCGTTCCAAACGAGGAGGCGGCGCGGTGTCGGTCGTCTCTCTGCGCTCCGCCCGGCGCGCGGCGCGCCCGCGCGCTAACCTATTATTGTTCGGAATTGTAAAAGCACATAATATTGTAGGTAATCCTATTGGACATGACATGCCTAGTTTATGTCTGCAAACTGGCTGGTCCATTAGCAGTGAGCCTGTGCTGCTGATAACAGCGCGCAGGACCGGACGCTGACGTGACGTTATCGCGGCAGTCGGCACACCGCGCCGCCCCGCCCCGCCCCGCCGCCGCCCCCATGTTCGTGCGGTCCAACGTGATAATGATTACTAGAAGACTTTCTACTTAATTGATTGATTAATTATTTATCCATGAACAATATTTACAATTGTATTTGAATGCATCTTAATATAGAGTAATGTGTTACGAATATCGCATAAAATATAGGTCCTCGAATTGAGCCCTCGATAAATTATTTTATTTTTGTCTGTGATATTTTTTATTTCTACAGTTTGTTTTCTATTAGAGAGGTACGATCTCAGCAAAGTCAGATTATTTCCTCGAAATCCGTAATTTTCTAATTTAGCTATTAAAAGTTCGTGGACAACCTTATCTCTTACTCAATGCTAAAAAAAACGGGTTATAATTCATGTTACAAAATGTAAGAGATTTCCGAACTAAAATTATGCTAAGGGATGAGATAGTTCCTCTTGTAGACTCTACCATTTTCTTAGGGCTACATATTCATTCCTCTCTTCAATGGAGACCGCAAATTGATGCTCTCGCAGGCAGACTTAGTTTAGCTGCCTACACAGTTCGAACAATTAGATATATTACCCACGAAGATACAGCTAGGTTAGTTTATTTCAGTAACTTCTATAGTATTATGTCCTATAGTATTTTGCTATGGGGACAGGCGGCTGACATACAGACTATCTTTGTAATACAAAAAAGGACGAAACATTTAATGTATACGCATAAAAAGAGAGATAACTTTTTGAAAAACTGTGATGTTCACGCTAGAAATACAAGAAATAAAAACAAATTACACGTCCCATCGCGCATCGTACAGATTACATAAGGTAGGGAAGTCATTTATGGGAAATTGCGTGCGCTTCTAAATAAGCTTCCATCTGAAGCAACTGAGCTCCCTATTCGTAAATTTAAACAATACATACCTAAAACAAAATCTTATTAAGAAAGCCTTTTACTCTATACCTCTAGATGATTACGTTAATGTTTAGCTACATGTATTAAATAATTATTGACATGTATCTAAATCACATTAAACTTAGATTTGGATAGGCAAAACAAACAATGTATTAGACACATAAGTTATATTATGAATGTACTAGTGGTTTCTTTTTCACTTCTTCCACTAGTGGACAAAAAATTGAAGTAAAGAGAAATCAATAGCGAATTATTTCTTTTTTATAATAATTATCTGTATGAAATTTGACTTGTCTAAGTGCTTATTTTGTAAGCGTAAAGAAATAAAGTTATTGAATCTGAATCTATCAAACGCAGAAGATAGGTCCAGGAACAAACCTGCAACTCTTTTGTTCAATGTTCACAGACGTAATTTATAATAGCAGTAGATCAACAGCATCCACGTGGATCAGAATCAACAGCATCCACGTGGATCAGAATCAACAGCATCCACGTGGATCAGAATCAACAGCATCCACGTGGATCAGAATCAACAGCTTTGGTATACGCGGGAAATTATTGATTATATTAAGAAAAAGTACTTTAATTTTCGAAAATTTAAGATATCTGGTAACTCATTCAATGAAGAGCTATACAAATACTATAGAAAGGTTGTTAAAGACCTAATAGATATAGCATATAGCAACTACATAAATCAAATGCAAACTAATATTATACTTGACCCGTCCAAATTCTGGCAATACGTTAAGGATAAGCGGCAGAACAGACCAGTACCTCGTGAATTTAAGTGGAGGGGTAAGGATGTAGCGGGCCAGGAAGCAGCTGATGCCTTCGCTGATTTTTTCGGCTCAGTCTTCCACAGTAATGAACCCAACTTAAATGTGGATGCGGCGCAATTAGGTAAAGCGACAGACGGTCTCGATAAAAATAGAGTCGCTATAGATCATATTAGAATTGCGGATATTCGTCGAGCGTTTAGACGGTTAAAACCGAGATCTTCCACTGGACCAGATTCTGTACCGGCATATGTAGTGAAAGACTGTAGAGCGGTATTTGAACAACCCCTTCTCTATCTGTTCAACCTATCACTACAGAGTTCCAATTATCCGAGTCGATGGAAGGTATCTAAGGTCACCCCAGTTCCTAAGAGTGAAACGAGCACATCAGTCGATATGCATAGGCCAATCGCAGTACCTTCAGTATTTGGAAAAGTGTTTGAATCCATACTTGACCGCGAGATTCGTCTTCAGGTTGATGTATCTCTCGCCGAATCTCAACACGGTTTCAGCGCAGCTAGGTCTACTGTGACTAATCATATAAGTTTTGTTGACTATGTGTCATCATCTATGGATGCTGGGTACCAAGTAGATGTTACATATTTCGATTTTAAGAAGGCATTTGACCTGGTGGACACTGACATTCTTCTTGAAAAGCTGAACTCGATGGGTTTCGTGCCGAAACTACTGAAATTCTTTGCCAGCTACTTACAAAACCGCTGTCAATATGTTTCAATCCAGCGCTACCAGTCGGAGACCTATTACACCAGGTCAGGTATTAGTCAGGGAAGCACCCTAGGACCTACGCTGTTTCTACTGATGATAAACGACCTACCTTCTGTAGTGGACTCATCCAGGTGTCTCTTATTTGCCGATGATTTGAAACTATACTCGGCTATACGCGGGACGGACGATTGCTGGGCGCATCAGAGAGACATTGATCTCGTTGCTGAATGGAGTAATGTCAACCGTCTTTCATTCAACACCTCAAAGTGTAAGACAATGACATTTACTCGTCGACGCTACCCAATCATGCACGATTACTGTTTATCTGGATCTACTCTTGAGCGCGTTGACACAATACGGGACCTTGGCCTGGTGATGGATCCGAAGCTCAACTTCAATGTCCATATACAGGGCATATGCAAGCAAGCGAGTAAAATCTTAGGATTTGTCATGCGAGTAACTTGGGACTTTCCTGATTTACGAGCGGCGCTCATGCTGTACTATGCCTTTGTACGAAGTCGTTTGGAATTTGGAGCTATAGTTTGGGATCCTCACGAGGACAAATACCGATTGATAGTCGAGAGGATACAGAGGAAATTCGAGCGTTATTCGTACAGGCGGTTGTACGGTTATTATCCGTATTTGTATCCATCGCAGTTTGTCTCGGGTATGGTCGGTATGGATACTCTACACTCAAGAAGGAAACTCCTCCAACTCACGCATTACATAATGATATTACGTGGTAGAGTCAACAACCAAGCGACCCTACAGCAGATGGGTCTCGTGGTTCCGCGGAGGTACATGACAGGCGCAGCGGCTGGCACCGGCCCGCGGCGACAGCCTGCGCTGTTTGCGCGCCCACCCGGATACCGTACAAGAGCCGGGGAGAGCGCTCCCACGCCTCGAGTACTCGCCCTGCTGAACCAGTTCATCTCCGCGACTGACGCTGACGTATTCTTTGACAGCATCGCTAAACTACACCAGTTGATGCTCATATTTTTATATTGTAATAATAACTTATTTTAAATTTTCTTGACATGACATTCTTGACATGTTCTTGACAAATGTTTAATTATTAATGTACCTAAATATTATTTGACTTATTATTTTACTATGTATTATTCTGACATCATTTTTTTTTTTTTAATTTATACTTTTTATTTGATTACCTATGTTTTATTTGTATGTACCTACTTAATATTAATTATTAGGGTCTGACTCTTTGGGTTTACTGTAAGTCTGACAACAATGTGAAAAATAAATAAATAAATAAATAAATAAACAGCATCCACGTGGATCAGAATCAACAGCATCCACGTGGATCAGAATCAACAGCATCCACGTGGATCAGAATCAACAGCATCCACGTGGATCAGAATCAACAGCATCCACGTGGATCAGAATCAACAGCATCCACGTGGATCAGAATCAACAGCATCCACGTGGATCAGAATCAACAGCATCCACGTGGATCAGAATCAACAGCATCCACGTGGATCAGAATCAACAGCATCCACGTGGATCAGAATCAACAGCATCCACGTGGATCAGAATCAACAGCATCCACGTGGATCAGAATCAACAGCATCCACGTGGATCAGAATCAACAGCATCCACGTGGATCAGAATCAACAGCATCCACGTGGATCAGAATCAACAGCATCCACGTGGATCAGAATCAACAGCATCCACGTGGATCAGAATCAACAGCATCCACGTGGATCAGAATCAACAGCATCCACGTGGATCAGAATCAACAGCATCCACGTGGATCAGAATCAACAGCATCCACGTGGATCAGAATCAACAGCATCCACGTGGATCAGAATCAACAGCATCCACGTGGATCAGAATCAACAGCATCCACGTGGATCAG
This sequence comes from Eupithecia pulchellata, assembly GCA_963931895.1. Classification (NCBI taxonomy): domain Eukaryota; kingdom Metazoa; phylum Arthropoda; class Insecta; order Lepidoptera; family Geometridae; genus Eupithecia; species Eupithecia pulchellata. The sequence continues at coordinate 7,432 of CAWVOY010000305.1, read as the reverse complement.
AATCAACAGCATCCACGTGGATCAGAATCAACAGCATCCACGTGGATCAGAATCAACAGCATCCACGTGGATCAGAATCAACAGCATCCACGTGGATCAGAATCAACAGCATCCACGTGGATCAGAATCAACAGCATCCACGTGGATCAGAATCGTCGGCAGCAGAATTGTCTCACGTTTAAAACCATTTATAAATTGAGAGACTATTCTCTATTCTCTCTTCTATATTTCATTAGTATTTAATATATTTTAGAAAAGATGGGGTAAAAGTGAAATTGGCCTGTAACTTTTGGGATCATTCGTTTTTCCTTTCTTGTGTATAAGCAAAACTTTGGCCATTTTTAATTGATCTGGGAAAACAGCTTGTCTTTCTCTCAAAAAAGTTTGCTGAGGTTCAGCCAAGAGATCTATGTTTTCTTAAAATATAGAATAGAATAGAATTTAATTTTGCTTCCATTTTTTTCTCCTATATAATGTCTTCTACTTACTCAACTCTTCTAGAATTGTCCTTCATGCATTGCATTATTGATGTATAATGAAATGAGTTCGGTTTTGACGGAGTATTCTAGTACTTGTTTGTAAATGGGATGCACGGTTCAGGGCACCGATTAGTTGAACCTAATAAATTAATTTATTTTGTTTATAGAACGATGTTATGTAGTCGACGCGTCGCCCTAACGTACCGTCCTGGCCAACACGTCGTCCAGCCAAGACGACGCGCCCGGGCGTGTCGCGGGCGTGTCCCGGGCGTTTCGCGGGCGCGCGACTACCTGCTGCCGGCCTCAGCCGTGCAATCCTTTGCGCAAGAGGCACTTGAGCAAAGGATTGAGACCCCTGTGACGTCAATTGCGTGACGTCACAGGGGTCGCCGCCGGGCGCGGCGCTTCCTGTCGCCAGCAGGTAGGGTTCCGTTCCGGCTTCTCGCCACCGCCGCGCCGCGCGCCCCGCCCCGACCTGTCAGCGCGTTCACACTCGTGTGTCACAGAGTGTGGCCCACACACACACACACACACACGTGCACTAGACGGCGCTAATCGCTTCACGTCCATCGTGCTATCCAAGCTAAAGAACACACTGATTCATTCTTCATGCGTCCAAGATAATGCGGGCTTCTATGAAAATCTTGATTTTATTTTTATTCAGATATGATTCAGATCATAATTATTGTGTTATTTAGTTAGGTAAGTCAAGAATATTATATACATTTCAATATATATCTTTGTAGGTTTACAGTAGAATAGATCTTATAAATAATTTACAGTGGTAATAGTACTTCAAGTTCAATGATAATTTAAGCAAATCTAAAACTCGGTCACATTGTCAAAATTAAAATTATCTAATGCACCTAAAACAAGTACGACAAGTGCGAGTGTAACTCGCGCGCCGAGGGTTTTGAGCTTTTGTCGTTTAGGTAGGTACGTATATATTGACGACCTGTTAGCGCGGTGGGCTTACAACGCAGGAGGTTGCGGTTTGATTCCCGCCTCGGGACTAATATTTGTAAGATCTGCAGATTATTTGTTCGAGTGTTCTAGTCCTTTTCTACGTACACAAAAATAAATCATCTAATGTGATACTTATTATATACTTTATTAAGTATAACAGATATCGTAGTAGTACGAATTACACAAGCTTGCTTAGCTTGTCGCTAAATGATGTTGTGTGGATTATCCAGGATACATTACTCTTCTCATATTTTTTTGGAGCACGGTGGAATTCGTGAATTCAATAATCTTATTATCTAAATATTCTTCGAGCGCAGTGGAATACATTGGGTATGGACTTTAAAAATTTTGATAACAACGGTTTCGTGGCGCTGTGGAACCCTACTATTACAGTTACTACAGAGATTAGTGGGTAGGTAAGTGGGTTGGTACCTACAATTATTTTTTCGACTTTTTTCTACGTATTTCACTAAGTATGAAACTTAGACGATTTTTAAAACCTGTTTTGAATTGTCGGAATCCATACCTTTGATTTGATATTGCTCTCAATGAAATAGCCCCCATTGTATGAAAATTCGTTTTTTGACCATATTTCGAAAAGTATTGTTTTCACAGACTTCTCTATATTTTTCCTGTAAAATATAGACCTATATCTACAAACGCTTAGTACATTTTATATAGATCACTCTGCTATCTTCGGAGATAGAGGGGGGGGAACGGTCAAATTTTCGACCTTTTTCAAAATATTTCGAAAAGTATAAAACCTATCGAAATTTCAAAAACTGCATTAAAATGTACAAACTGATACCTTTCATTTGATACCCAACTCGGTGGGGTAGTCACCCCTTTAGAAAATTTTCCCGCCCTTTTTTGACCATATTTCAAAAAGTATTATTTTTACAGACTTCTCTATATTTTTCCTATAAAATATAGATCAATACCTACAAACACTTGGTACATATCAAATCGATCGTTCTGCAATCTTCGGAGATAGAGGGGGGGTACCGGTCAATTTTTCGACCTTTTTCAAAATATATCAAAAAGTATAAAATCTATCGAAATTTCAAAAACTGCATTGGAATGTACAAACCAATACCTTTCATTTGATACCCAACTCGGGGGGGTATTCACCCCTTTAGAAATTTTTCCCGCCCTTTTTTGACCATATTTCAAAAATTATTATTTTTAAAGACTTCTCTATATTTTTCCTATAAAATATAGATCAATACCTACAAACACTTGGTACATATCACGTCGATCGCTCTGCAATCTTCGGAGATAGGGGGGGGGAACGGTCACTTTTTTGACCATTTTCAAAATATTTTAAAAAGTATGAAATCTACCGAAATTTCAAAAACTATTTTGAAATCTACAAATAAGTACCTTTCATTTGATACCACTTTCGACTTTGTACGTTCCATTTAAAATTTCGATTTCAAAATTTGTATGGAAAATCTTCATTTTGATTTTTCATTTATTTTCATTTATTTTTCTATAAATATGTGCGGGCGCACAAAATGTATTATTATTTCAAATTTCAAGTCAATAACTGCAGTAGTTTCTGAGATATTAAGGATTCAAAACACAAAACAGACCCAAAGCGATTTCATAAGGGTTTTGCAACCGATGGCACAACCCTAAAAATGTAGCAGTTTAATAAACATCTTCATTTATATGAAAAGAAATGTATAATCACATCACTTGTATGAACTACCTACACGACTACATATACATATGTATTAACCATAATACAACTGTAAATTGCTGGTGTAGGTATAATACCTAAACTGTAGGAGTAGGTCAGTGACCCCCTGACAAACAGGACTGTCTTTAAATTATGTTGGTCAAACATTCAGTGACGGAGCAAAAAACTTATCAACCTAAAAGCCTTTTTTAATTCGATCCCCAAATTAGTAGATGACAAACAGACCGCCCCTCCCCGCCCCGCCCCGCCCCCGGGCGCTCAGCCGTCCGTCGGAGGCGCCGCGCCGCCGGCCCATTAGCGGCCGGGACTTCGGCAGGGGTATTTTACTTTATTCGATTCGTTTCCTATTGAAAACCTTCGGATTCGAATTCGATTCCGTCGAATCCATAAAACGCTATTTTGATTTCGTTTCGGATAGAGGATCGAAAGTATCCGAAGCGAATCCGCGGCTTGATGGAAAATGTGCATTTACGGAGACTGTTTTGAAATGGTAGAATAGAAACAAGTAGAAATTATTATATGGAATATTTTATGGTATTTTTTGATTAGGTATGTTATATTGGCTTCAAGAAAAATCAAGAAACAAAATCAATCACTAAATCATTGTGATTCTATGCTAAACACACGTTCACATTCACATTAATATTTAATTGTTCAAATCTACTTCAAACCTAAACATGACTTCAAACCATTACGACGGAGAAAAGTGTTACCAATTTGACCAGGCTTTTCGCCAAATGAAGCTTATAATGAAGAATGAAGAAGTAATCATAAAAAACACCTTTGTAATTATTACTTTTTACTCACAGTCTACGATAACATAATGTAGTGTTCTAGTTACAAAAACTAGCTTCTTAAAGCCTCATATTTTCTTACTTATATATTTATTATCTCTGAAGAATGTTTTGTGTAAAAACAATACTGTAAGTTTCAAACCAAGTTTTTGACAAAAATTTTAATCATTAAAAAAATTGAATCATATTGGAAATACCTACTTTATTCAAGGTCGCAACTTTTATTGATTTTAATTTTGTTTTGTTTACTTTGCTAGGGATAATAATACAAGCTAAACAAATAGAAGCTGTTAAATTATGATAAGAAACAACCTAATCAATGAATTATGTTCTATTTATTCAATAGCAAAATAAGACTTGAATCGTATTGTTTACATTTTTTGTAAACAAAGATAGATAGGTACCTAAACTAAAAAATTAACATAGGCAGAAAATCATCACCACAGTACACATAAGTGTCATCACGATTAGATAGATTCCTCTCATATTCTCTTGTTTCTATTATCGTTATTGTTATATAGCTACGAGTTATCCTTGAATTGAGCCTTAAATTTTATGTAAACACGAACAAAAACCATTGGCGGAATCGTTTCCGTCAGGGATAAGCTGTCGGAAACTCGCATAGTATGGATCCGAATTAGAATGTCAAAAGTATTCGAATCCGACAGTTTAAAATACCGTAATAATTATTATTAATAAATGACTATTATGACTATTACCGTTCTTCGTCACATGTTTCCGATATCGAATCCGGCCTTTCCGACGAATTAAAACACCCCTGCAGGAGTCGCACTGACCGGAAACTGTCCGCTCGCTGCTCGCTTCAGCGGACGTTACGCATGCGGACGAAAGGGGTTGCAGGTTCTATTCCTGCCTTGAGAAAAATATTCGTGCGATATGCAATTTCTTAAGGAATCTTCGGATATTTTCTATTTATACATATTTATGTACCAAGTCTACGTAGTGTTTTGTATTACCTACATATATGTATCACGCGCTTTGCTTAGCTTGTGGCTAGATGATGCTGTGTGGGTTGCAGGCCCGGATTAGCCCCTAGGCCCACAAGGCCCGGGCCTAGGGGCCCGGCAAGCCTAGGGGCCCTCATGGCGGAACATTCATACCCCTAAAGTCCCCGAAAAACTACCATTTATTTTTCCAAATAATAAAAGGTAGACAAGAAACGACGTAGGTACTATGTGTTCAGTTTGGCGCTCCGTGCCATGCGATTCCTATTGTGTATCTACATACATTGTATTGTATGTAAGCACGTCGCACTTAAATATTTCTTTAAATTATTCTCTCTTGAAATCTCAAACTTTTTTTCGCCAAAATTCGTCTCAACATTTTATGTAAATGCGCTGGGTGCACGCATCGCATTCATTTACGGCCGATTCCAGCTAGGCAGGCAGATCACGACATTACTTTTAATTTTGTAAATCAATAGACCTAGTTTCTTGTTTTTCCATGATTGAATTGCTCACTCCGTTTACTGTTATGTCTTTATTTATAACATACTTTTCTAAACTATTTGGTAACGACCGAAAATATCACAAAAAAATTCGCAGCTCGCTCCGCTCGCCGTTAATTCTCAATTATTCTGAGCTTCTTAACAACCTTGCGAAAATGTCACAATTTCTCAACCATTTTCGGCGGCCTTTACACAACAAAATATCGGCGCTCATTCCGCTCACTGTTTTAATTTTTATTACCTATACTACCATGAGATCATCCGAAAAAGTAATAAAAAAAAATGCTTTGTCTTTTTACCTTGCTTACTTCACCAAACTTCAAAATTACCACCGCAAAGGCTCTAAAAGTTTCAGGGTTCGCTTATCATAATCTTTTGTCACTCTTGATTCTAGTTTACAGAACATCCGAAAAGTCGCTAAAAAAAATTGCGGCTCGCTTCGCTCGCCGTTAATTCTGTAGTCTTTTGGTCATTTTTATCAGCCTGCCGAAAATAAATCAAAAATTTTGCGGTTCGCTTCGCTCGCCATTCTTTCTGTAGTAGTAGTTATTTTGTTAATCTTGTGCTACTTGATCGGCTCGAGGGACGTGGGGGCGCTTGGTGCATAAAGAAATTTTGTCGGGTAGGGGGGCCCTCAAATACCAAGTGCCTAGGGGTCCTGGATCCCTTAGTCCGGGCCTGGTGGGTTGTCCAGCATTATTTATGTTTAGTATAAACAGCTCGCTCAACATATACTTCGAGTATTATTTATAATATTAGGTCCTTACCGTACCTTACATAATATGATATTGGCGTTTTGTCGTACTGGCCACTTTGATCTCAAATTATCTCCACTTTGGTTAGGAATTCCAATATTAAATTTATACATCTATTTACTCTAGGCATTTGATTTTCGAAAACAGTAGTGCATCAATTTTTTCCAAAATATAAAAAGTAAATCGCGTTATTTACGAGTACGAGCTCCGCCGAGGCACCGTGCTGCAGACACGGCTCGAACCATCAAAGATACTCGTATGTATGGCGGCAAACGCGCGTAGACGCGTGCTGCGTTACGTAAGTCAACCGGCATAATAATGAAGACATTTTAAATCGAATCATCACCTGTGATGAAAAGTGGATCTTGTACGATAATCAGAAACGCACATCGCAATGGCTGAACATGGCGAACCTCCAAATCCTGCCCCAAGCGAAAATTTACTCAAAAAGTAACTTGTGAGCGTTTGGTGGACTAGTGCCGGTGTTGTTCACTTCAGCTTTCTTGAATCTGACCAGACGATTACGACAGATGTGTAATTGTCAGTATTTGCTAACCATGATGGAAAGGCTAGCTGCTAAACAACCGATGCTGGTCAGTCGCTGTAGGCCACTGCTGCTTCAGGACAACGCTAGACCACTCACTGGACAAACAGACAGTCACCCAATTAGAAGAGCTTCAAGTGGAATGTCTAAGACATCCACCGTTCTCCCCGAACCTTGCTCCAACAATTAACCATTTTTTTCGAAATTTTGATAACTTCTTGCAAGGGAAAAAATTCAAATCCAATGGGGCAGTCCAAAGCGCCTTCAAAGATTTTATTGATTCCCGTCCGTTTCTTTAGTAAGGTATCAATGAATTAGGTACCTATGAGATGGCAAAAGTTCATAAATAGCAATGGTATACTCGTATATGCATACATACTTTGATTAAATAAATATAATTAGGTACATGAAAGATCGACTTTAGGTTACTCCCTTACAAAACGCTAATTACATAATGTTAGGACCTAATATAGGGTATGCACCGCAAATATGTAATATGCACAGCTGTGCGACACCCTGCCTCGGCCTGCGCGGCGCACTCTCGCTGGCCGCCGCCGCCGCCGGCCGCCGCCGCCGCCGCCGGGGCACGGCTACATGCAACATTCTAGTAGAGTTGACACATTACCGTACATCTCATACAGAGTGCAGTGTCTCCGTGCCGCGGAACGGGGCGGGTGCGGGGTGCGGGGCGGACAATCCCGTATTCACGATTTCCTTTGAC
>CAWVOY010000304.1:0-13961 GCA_963931895.1 Eupithecia pulchellata | reverse complement strand
AGACCGGCAGCGAAGTTGTATAATCAAAACTGTAGCTCTGGCATCGTACATATGTATATTGTTCTGAAACATGTGGCAGTTCGTGTTATGTACGTTTAGTAGTACAACGAACAGAAATCCTCAACTTGCCGAGGTCACTGCGCGAAGATCCCAGGAAGATTCTGCACTTCTGGACGGAGTTAGGCTGGCTCTGTTAGCATTCTCACTACGCATAATAAACCACAATAGAGTCCAAATGCGGAAATAGGAGTAAAATATAATACAATACAATACATTTTATTGCACACCAAAGAAGAAAAATACACAAAAACAGGAAAATCACACTTAACATAGTTGTACAATGGGCGGCCTTATCGCTGAGAGCGATCTCTTCCAAACAACCTTGGGATGGACACGAAGCAGTTGTACCCGAATACGGTGGCTTTTTATACTAGTACTCCTACTTAAATCTCAACCTCGTGTTATGTACGCTGTGTCCAAGAGTCCTGTAAGGTCTAAAGGAAATAAAGTACTTTGATTTTGTAGGCCGGTGATCAGCGCGTCGTCGGCGGGCACGGGGTCGGCGGGTGTCGGCGAGGAGCGGCTGTTGTCCCGCGCGCGGCTGCGAGACATCGAGGTGCGCGTGCTTCAGTACGCGGACGAGCTGGAGGCGGGCCGCCGCGCGCCGCGCCCGCCGCTCACCACCGCCCAGCAGCTGCAGCACTACAGGCGGAAACTCATCAAGAAGGTAGAGCTTTACCTTTCTTTTGAGCATTTTACATAAGCATTTATTAGGAAAGTCATCAAGACGGTGGCTTTACCTTTTGTAGGAAACTCATCAAGAAGGCTGCTTTTGTTTTGTTCCTTTTAGGAAAGTCATCAAGAAGGTAGCTTTACTTTTGTTTTGTTCCTTTTACATAAGCATTAGGAAAGGCAACAAGAAGGTAACTTTACTTTTGTTTTGTTCCTTTTTCAAAAGCCTTTAGTGGGAAACTCACCAAGAAGGTAGCTTTTACTTATGTTCTGTTCCTTTTACTTAAGGTGGAACGGTCTCCTTGTTTAGGTATAGCTTCGCTAATAGATGGCGCTGACTTTCAATTTGTTGGTTTTTTATTGTTTTCTTATTAAATTGTGCATATTATTTAAAAGTGATACATTTGCCGCAAATGGTACGTTTGTTTTCATATATCAATAAATGTTTCAAGCGTTGAAAACATTTATAGAACTTGTATTTGGGAAGAGCAAAATCGCCGGACCAAATCACTCACACAAGCAAAGATTATAATGTGAATTGTTGGGCACGATACGCCACCTGCCTGTACCTGGGTGCGAATAACTCTATTTTATATAAGTACATTTTCCTATTTGTTTCTTGTTAGTGAACATATTTTTTGTGCGTAAGCCTGCAAATGCAAAATCTGCCTGTTGTGACGTTGTGATTTATCAAAATTATTCTGATCGCATATTTTATATCAGAATCTGAAGTACCAAGTATTGGTATAAATAAATTCATGTTTGTTTTTTTATTCATGGTATAAATAAATTCGTGTTTTCAAGCCTTCCTTTGATTCGATTGTAATAAATCGTTGATGGAGTTTCTACGTACTCAAACGAAGTAGGTATCTTGTTTGACCTCGGTCCCTATCACACAAAAACAAATAGAAGTATGCTAGTAATTATTATCAAATAAGAAATTAGGTGTCATTGATTTTCTGTACACTTTAATTTCAATGCAATTTTGTTTATTGCGGACTTTTGAGCACAATTAGGTAGGTAGGTACTGGTAAAATACAGGTAGTTGATCCTGGATCTGATAAATAATGATTCATCACAAAACTTTATTCATTACTTCTTCAAGATCAGAGGTATTGTCGCGCAGCGGGAATTGAACCAGCAACTTACTGTGTTGCAGAGTGATGTCAATAAATAAGTATCGTGAATAGTATCCCTAGTTTTCGAAAAAACGTTTGAGAGGTAGGTAATTTTAAATATTGGATGCCAATTTAGGTATATTAAATTTTTACATTAGACACAGTATGCGTGAATTATTATTATTATTAGCTAGACTAGCTTTGGACGAGCATACATTACAGTAAGTACTGTGGTCACCGGACAAAAAAACTTGAAAGAAAAAAACTACAGAAATCATTTTTAGTAGGTACTTTTTTTTTCGAAGATTTTTGGTCCAACTAAGGACAATTGAAATTTATTATTTATTAGAATTTTCATCCTCCGTGACTCCATCTTTTATTTTGGGAAGTTGATTGTTTTAAAAAAAAGTTTTGCTTCGTTTTGCAAAAATCAAAACAAGTCAATGACAACTTGATGACAACAGAATACCTACATACCATACCCTACAAAAACGATAGACATTGAAAGAATAGACAGCCACATGACAACAATAAAAGACGAAATATGTACGTTCTACATGCTTGAACGAACAAAATCAAAGTTTATGAATGGTAAGCTATGGTATTACGAGTTGATTCGTTATGTTTCTCACAGATGACGTTGTCGTCGCCGCTCACACTCATAAGTTCATGACGTTCTCGTACGACACTATCGGTGTTCACCCACACAGTGACAAAAATGGACTAAAATTACCACGTTATTTCTAATTAAATCAAGTGTTTTCTTTAATGAAACATAATTTGCCGCAAATAACGACCTATAACAATGCCAAAAACAGTTATTTATTTGTAAAATTAAGCTCTTAAGGCTCATATTTGGGAAAATACAAATGTATGAAAAACGAATGACCTTAAGCCTTTATTCGGAAACTCATCAATAAGGTAGCTTTTACTTATGTTCTGTTCCTTTTACTTGAGCGTTTATTAGGAAATTCATCAGAAGGTAGCTTTTACTTATGTTCTGTTCCTTTTACTTGAGCGTTTATTAGGAAATTCATCAGAAGGTAGCTTTTACTTATGTTCTGTTCCTTTTACTTGAGCGTTTATTAGGAAATTCATCAGAAGGTAGCTTTTACTTATGTTCTGTTCCTTTTACTTGAGCGTTTATTAGGAAATTCATCACAAGGTAGCTTTTACTTATGTTCTGTTCCTTTTACTTAAGCGTTTATTAGGAAACTCATCAGAAGGTAGCTTTTACTTATGTTCTGTTCCTTTTACTTGAGCGTTTATTAGGAAATTCATCACAAGGTAGCTTTTACTTATGTTCTGTTCCTTTTACTTAAGCGTTTATTAGGAAATTCATCAGAAGGTAGCTTTTACTTATGTTCTGTTCCTTTTACTTGAGCGTTTATTAGGAAATTCATCACAAGGTAGCTTTTACTTATGTTCTGTTCCTTTTACTTAAGCGTTTATTAGGAAATTCATCAGAAGGTAGCTTTTACTTATGTTCTGTTCCTTTTACTTGAGCGTTTATTAGGAAATTCATCACAAGGTAGCTTTTACTTATGTTCTGTTCCTTTTACTTAAGCGTTTATTAGGAAATTCATCACAAGGTAGCTTTTACTTATGTTCTGTTCCTTTTACTTAAGCGTTTATTAGGAAATTCATCACAAGGTAGCTTTTACTTATGTTCTGTTCATTTTATAAAAGAATTAATTACATTACATTTATCTAAATCACATTAAACTTAGATTTAAATAGGCAAAACAAACATATAATACACACAAGTTATATATGAATGTACTAGTGGTTTCTATTACTTCTTCCACTAGTGGACAAAATATTTAAGTGAAGAGAAATCAATAAAAAATTATTTAATATTTTATAACAATTTACTTTATGAAATTTGACTTGTCTAAGTGCTTATTTTAGCTCTAGGTGCTTAGCCTAGAGAAATAAATTTATTGAAATCTAAAACATCAAGCTAATTTTGGTGGCATTGGTGGCTCTTGATGTGAATTCTGAAAGTTTAGTGGTTGCTCTTCGCGCCAAACTATACGCTGAGTTATTGCCTTTTTCCTAGACTGCAGCACACACTGCTTTGTAACATTATTTATTAAAATACTACCTGTTTTATTGTTTTGTCAACGTTTGTATACAACCCATATCCTTACTACAGTGTGTTGCAGAAGCAAATATTTTTTTTATCTATCTATATCATAAGAACTACAAATTTCCAACCTCATAAGCTGTAACACCGTAACAACCTCTAGATTACTAGGAAGTCTTTATTTTCGAAATACATAACTGTGATATATTCCAGGCGTTGAAGGAGACTAAAGAAGCTGTGGACGAAGTGCCGGAGTCACCGGACACCAGGAAACGAACACCGCCGGAAGAAGACGCCTACTCGTACGTATTTTATTAGTCTACTAGCGACCCCCTCCGGCTTCGCACGCGTCCAATCCTAATACAAAAACCTTCCTCTTGAATCACACAATCTATTAATAAAAACCGCAGCAAAATCCGTTGCGTAGTTTTAAAGATTTAAGCATACATAGGGATATAGGGACAGACAAAGCGACACATTTTTATACTATGAATAGATATTTGTTCAGGGTGTTCTGGTCGTTTTCTATGTATAATAAAAATATCTATATATGTAATAATAATGTATTATGTATATCAGTGATACCCATAACACAAGCGCTGCTTATCTTGGGGCTAGATGATGCTGTGTGGATTGTTCGGCATTATTTATTTATTTATACTAAGACTACCGGTCCGATAGCGAGTATTTAGAAAATTATAAAACTTTTTACACTGTTGGGCTTATTTAAGTTTTGGAAAATATTTTAAAGCCTGTTCATCAGGGATAATGTGGAAGCTTATGGTGAAAAAATTCAAAACGGTGCAGTAGTTTCAGAGCCTATACAATTCAAACAAACAATCAAATCTTTCCTCTTTATAATGTTAGTATATACGAGTATAGGAGTTCTATTCTAATTCACGTGTTGTATTTATTTCTAGAACATCGTCGAAGAAGTCTAAGAAATCTCGGGAACCAACGTTATCGCCTCCGCCGAAACGGTCTCGACATGCGTAAGTTTAATTTGCCACTTCTCATCCGTCTTCTATCCGGCAAAACTAAACATTCCCGCCATAAATAAACGTAAAGTTTACTTTCTCGTTGTTGGGTTTTTGGTCAGTTTTTACACTTCACTATTTGAGTACTTTTCTGAAATGGATTTCAGTCAATTTTAAATCAAACTCGACGCCAAACAGATAATTCTAGCTATATTTTTTTTTATTAAAAGCTTTATTTTATCATTGTTCCTTGGAAATGGCTTGAGTATAGAAAAGATAATTTTCACTGCTGTTCTAACGATAATTTTCATTCCTGTCTTACCCTTGAGTATAATCATAATTATATTTATTATAATTTCAGAAAATCAAGATCACGTTCCCGTTCAAGAGAGCGAGAGAGGGAGCGAGAGAGAGAGCGAGAACGCGAACGTTCCCGCGAACGGGAGCGCGAGAGGGAAAGAGAACGCGAGCGCGACAGAGAGAGGGACAGGCGACGGCGCTCGCCGGCCACGCCCCCTAGCCACCATCATAGGAAACATGCGAAACACGCGAAATACAAATACTGATATCTAACAGAGTGTGAAGCATTGTGTGAGCGAGTACGGACGCTCTTATTAAATAAATAAATAATGTGTTTATTTATTTATTATAAAGGATCTTAGGTTTCTGTGAAAGTAAAATATAAGTGGTTTCAGAATAGCTTCAGTAAATATGCATACTTCATTGATGTAACATAAACTCTTTCTTGTGAAAGTAGTTATTTACTTATGAAATACATAAATTCGCTTCAATTGTATTTTCGGAGCATTTGGGATGTAGATTTTAGGCTAAAAGTAAACACTGTCCCAAATGGTCCCAATATATATTGGAAGTTCCTTTTAATCTGGGTTCATATAAAATGGTTTAAATGTAAGTTTTCTTCCTTGCAAAAGAAGGAAAAATAATCTCTCGCCAAGAAAGAGCCTTACTTTATGAATGAACTCAATAAAATAAGTTGTATGTTTCCTATAAAAATGTGTCAGTTGAGTTTGCTGGAACTCATAAGAAAGCAATAAATTATTTACAAAACTAATATTCTTTTATTATGCTATAATTTCATATTCCAAAGCAGAAAAACAGAATTTGAATTGGTATTGATGATGGGTATCTAATAATCATAAGTTGTCGACCGATGTGGCGTAGCGAGTGACGCAGGGTGTAGCGGGTTCATTTCCCGCCCCCTGACAATATTTGCAAGATCTATATACCTTTTTTCGTTCTGGGTGTTTCTATGGGTAATAAAAAATATCTAGTATATGTATGTGGATGTATTTTCAGTTATCTAGTGCTCAAAAAACAAGCATTGCTTAGTGTAGGGCTACATAATGTTTTGTGAATTATTTATTAATTACTAGATGCATAATTATTATTATTTAATACCTAGACCTTTTATGGGCAGTGCGTACAATTTCTACGATCGATAAGAAATTTTGATTCACAGAATTTTGTCATAAATTCGTACAATTCTCGTCTTCTAAAGGTAAACATAATATGAAACAATATTTCCCACAAATGCTTGTTTCTGTCGTATATTAATTTCATAAAACTTTCTTTATAACCTGTACCTAGAAGGAGTGCCAGAACTACAAAGAAAGTAGCTCTTTTGAAGGAAACTTTTGTATCGATGCTATCCTATTTTATAAAACTACATAATAATACAGTAGGTAATCTTAAAAACTAAATTAAATAATACTAAATTGGTTATTTAGTGCAGTGCCTAAGGTAAATATGTTCGTCACTCAGCGTTATGCTACCGTGCGTGCGCGTATGGTATCAACTTGAGGCAGAAGCCCAATATTAATAATAATAGATACAATATCAGAACATTCAGAATGCATAGCGCCCTTCTCGATTGCGTCTACGATAGACTTGAAAAATCAACCGACAACGGGTAACCAGTACATCGCCGGCGGCACATAGCGGACCGACTCTGGATGCAAAACTTGCTGACCGACGCTTGAATGTGTACATACAACCCAGTTAGGTAGGTACTAACTAAACGACCTAGTAAACTTTGACAGTAAACTTAAAAATTATTAATCTTTTTTTCTATGTATGAAATTTTTAATCTATCAGTTTTACAGCTATCGATTTTTATATAAACAGATAATATATTACACCTAGGCGAAATCTATGATATCTAATTTATTATTATTATTATTGATTATATTATAATATTTTATTATTATTGATTTCAAATAGAGATACGGTCAATAGGTATATTATAGCATCTGTACTTATATCTATAGGAGAATTTAATGAAATAAATAATCATGTTAAAAAGTACTTTATTCAATAAACATAATTCATACACACAAAATCAATCTAAATAAATCATTGTAAATTATAATTATAGAAAAATTGCGCAATATCTATTAAAATAATTAACCAGTAGGAAATATTTATTCGTACAATATTTTTGAGAGTTTTAGAGAGCTGCCGATCTTTGCCAATATACCCACACTCATAATAAAACTAAAGAGCTTGATAATAGAATTGATTTTTAACACTGCTATATGACTAGTTAAGCCTTTAAAAACCATTCCCTAGTATTCTTAACTCTAATCCCACTATGCTTTAACATGCGTACCTAAATATGGAGAAAGACTTCTCTAATGCTATCTCGCTCACTTCGAATCCGATTTGACAGAGACAGTGCGACATAACGTTCTCAATCCCATTATTTGAATACACAAGTAGTTTGTATCTTTAATACTTTATACCTTTGTTAATAAAGCCCCAGCGTAGCCTCAAAAATAATTATATCTAAGAAAAAAGCTGGCAAAGAGTGTAACGTAGACATTTGCGTACAAAAAAGCATTTTCATGTGACTGATTTAAATCAAGCGGAAAAATCTGTTGTCTCTTTCCCCCTATAAGGCTGAGCCAAACTGAAGCGAGCAAGACAGAGAGAGATATAGATTTCGCTGATACATTGCTAGTTTCGCCTGTGTCGTAAGCTGCTATATGGATTATCTTGCGAACGTTACACTAAGCCAGCTGCTTTCCTAGAGTTTAAAAGCGAGGATCACATCACACAGTACATAGGTATTACAAAAAAAAACAACATACAATACAAGTTATTGAAGGATGATAAACTCAATAATATTTCAATTTCGTGTGCACAGGCTAGGAACTTGGATTCGTAACCTACCATGTACAGTCAGCGTCAAATTGAAAGGAGCCTCTAAAGTAGTCAAATTGATTGAAAAGTGCTAATAACTTGGATTCGTAACATACCATGTACAGTCAGCGTCAAATTGATATGAGCGACTGAAGTAGTCAAAATATTCTGAAAAACATAAAAGCAATTTGATGTACGCAGTTCGAATGATCATATTATTGCATCGAGTAGTACCTACGTATCCAGTAGAGTCGAAATGTCTGATAATTTGTTACGAAAATATTCTGCCAAAAATAAGACAGAATATTAAGAAGTGGCACATGTTCTGATTGGCCGAAAGAATATCATTTGTTAAAAAAGGATGGGTTAAAATTCTGATATCGATGTTTAAGAGAGTCTCATATTTACAATTTTTAATTATACTTCTCGATATATTATTGCATTTTTTTTTCGAATCGACTATATAGCTGTTGACCGCAGATGGCCATGACAGCGTTACCGGACGTTAGATATATTATTGTAAGCACTCATTGTTTCATATTTATACGAGCAGTCAGGGTGGTCAAAACTATCTTAGCAAACAAATCAGATTTTTCAGATTATTTTGACTACTCTAGACGCTCATATCAATTTGACGCTGACCTAGCCTGCTACCGTACTAAAAAACTTTTTAGTCAGTAGATTACTTTTCTTACAAAATTGGTACATGTGTTCCTATACTTGATGTTACGTTAGACTTAAACTAAAGTTGATAATACTGAATCGAATATGATAATTAGTTAACATAATATAAAATCTGCAACATAAACCAGCTTACAATAGATTAGGTACATAACATTTATTTATTTCATAGCCATTCCTTAATGGTACTCTAATAATAGTTGTTTGGACGTTAATACATATCTATAAATTAGGTATTTCTAAATTACATATTTGACTGTTACCGAATTCTAGTTTGTAAAACATATTGTGATTTAGAAAACCCTTACTCCAGTGACAATGGAAAACGAAAAGGCAGTAAGTCTTGAAACCGGTAAATCAGTGTGAAGATGAAGCTACTTCGTTTTCAATTGCCACTTGTTAAGGGTGTTGCTATCTACCCGTACGTAGGAATGTATAAAAATAGAATTACTAAATTAATCACAGATTTATCGTAGTTTTATTACCTACTAATATAGTGGAGAAGTTACATAAAACATAGGTACTAAGTAGTTTAGGCTACAAAACAAAAAGTATAAACAAAACAGCCCATTCGTTCTAAAATGTTGGTAATACAGTTTATCAAATGAAGTTGCAAAATTGAGGTTGTGCGTTTGGCAATAAGGCGCAGTCTGCACAATGATAATAAAACACTGAAAAGGAAGAAACTACCAAATTACTGTGGAGGAAGCAGGGTAGCTAATAACCTAAACTATAGAGTGAGCGAGACAAACAATGCTTTGTCGGTTTCGTCCTTCCCAGTGTTCAGATTTAACCTACACAAATATAATAAAATTCTACGTGCCGTCTTTTAAAATCACAGGGTTTCAGCTAAGCTAAGGCTGCCTCTAATATAAATGTATTTTTTATGTTACAAGGTGCGTTTCCACCAAAATTGTGAAGTAATTGATTCCAACCATTACAAAGGTATGTTTCCCAATAAAATAATAATAATTCCTCTGTGCAAAGTGCAAAGTGTTGGCAAACATCCCAAAGGACTGTAATTATTCCCCGAGATAATGGAAACGTGAAACACATCATAACATGTACCTAGGCAGTTACCTACTTATAGAGTTTAAGACGAGAAAATAAACGTATGAAATATTCGGGTTTGGCCACCCTAAAAGCCTCTAGCTGTCGGGTCTACTTTGAAATACAATCGAAGTGATCGCACGAAACGAACAACCTAAGCACCAAGTTACTACGAGTGCTTCACCAACTGACAGCTCTCGTTTGCGAGCTTAGAGTTGAAATTAATATCAGAATAATTTTTATACTAAGGCCATCGAAATAACGAGTCAGACGTCCTTCGTTTGGACATCATTTGTCAACTTCGTTTATTTTTCAAAGTAGACCGTTTTAGGATTTGATCACTAGAAACGCGCCTAGCTGTCGTATAAGTAACCGGCCATACTATCATCAAAGCAAATAAAATATCTATCCTGATTTATGGCCGTGACCTAAACCACAATGCTAAGAAATGTAACTGCAAAGGTATCATAACTATTTTGAAATTTGAATAAGTTAATCAAAAAGTTGGGAATAAATACAGCACAATAATGTTGGAAACACACCTTAGGTCCTGCCACTGTCACAAACTTGCAGTTTGGCACTTACGGATGTGGCAGTAAGATCTCTTTTTCAAATTTCAGATATTTTAGTGTTTTGACCTTAGGATACAAACAATAGCTGTTCTACAAACTTGATAAATATTTACCAATAATCAACAACTTAACGAAGGCCATTTGTTCCATCTAGCTGTCTGACTTACATAATTAATTATACATGATTATATTGATCTAAATTGACTACAGTTTATTTCTAATTTCATTACTTAGATTCTAACATTAAAATACAATTTCTTAAAACATTTTTTGATGTCCTGATAATATTAAAACAGTATAAGGTGTTTTAAATTTGATCATGAAAATAATTAAAAAAAGGATTCATTTGGACAAGTCTTTATCCTCATTGATTGAATTTATTTATCTCAATCGATATATCGATTAATTGAATATTAATTTATTTCATCAGCTGATATTATATATAAGATATAAGATTATGGATTACATAATTGATTATTCATTGCTATTATTGCTTCATTGTCTTTTATTATAAATATTTCAAGATATTTAATAAAGTAAAATATTAGACAAAATATTCTTACTCCTATTCCATAGACTGTTGTTCTGTAAATAAATAATTTTATGTGGTTTGATAACAATAGTATCAAACAACATTAAATTATTTAAGAAATGTTTTTTCTGCATTATTGTTTACGCGTTAACATTCATTTACTTACTCATTCTAGTTTTCTACCTTGTCTTTTTTGATCCAACATTTTTCTAATAACGTTTCCTACTTTCAAACCGCTAAGAGATCATAAGAATTTAGGATTTACACGCGAATGTACACAATATCGTATAGCATGATTTTGCATTGTGTATTCTAATAGTCAAAGAAACAGATACCTAAAGTCAGTATTTGTAATTTGAGACATTAATTCCACTGCGACATCATTACTTTCTGAAACATTAGCGTCCTTATGAATTACTTTTTGCTCTAGATATCCTTTGCTCTGTCTAACGTCGACAACATTATTTTGACAAACGTTTTGAAGCGTCAAAGAATGTGCCATGACACGCATCTTGTAAATGTCGCCAGAAAACTCCGGATGCGGGTAACTCATAATTCTGGCGATTTTTAAGGGAGGCCTTTGTCCAGAACTGGCCTCCGTTCGACGCATAAATATAATGAAGACGTATCGTTGGCCCATGCTGGACCTTTATTCTATAAAATAGGAAATTCCTTGCCCAACTCGTGTGACGTCACAATGTATTCTAAATACGATTTTGTTGGATTCCACGCCGTTGTCTTGTCATATCTGTGAAACGCGTTGGGATAGGCAATAGTGAATAAAGGCCCAGGTCGCAATAGTGAGGCTGGGCAGTTAATGTCAGCGTGTAGTGTCACCTCCAAGCGCGGCGCGGGGAGGGTAGACTCGGGCTGCGCAGACAGTGCGGGGGCGAAGCCGCGTGTCACCTGGCGGCTCTGCGGACACGCCAGCAGCGGACGCGGCCGTCGCTGTAACCGAACAATAGTCATTAACAGGTGTGAAGTAGGTTAACGCATTGTGGGATGTGGATTCGTATCAGTGAAAGAATTGTGACGGATCAATACGTAGGTAGTCCCAGATTATTTGACGGATCAGAATCTAGGTAGTCCCAGATTATTTGACGGATCAGTATCTAGGTAGTCCCAGATTATTTGACGGATAAGTACTCAGGTAGTCCCCGAGACTATTTGACGAATCAGTTTCTAGGTAATCCCAAATTCCTAGATATAGATTGGTCTTGTCCTTAGTCCGTGGCAAGGCCAAGATTCTTAGATTACCACCAATTTTGATTCAACATTTTTGAACAAGTTCGCTTACAGGGTTCCTTTGAAGACTGATAAAAATTTCCCTGTCTCTGTTTTCCAAAAAAGCCTACCTTACTGAAATATCAATGTGCATTATTTCCTTTAGATCTTACAGGACTTTTGGACACGTCACTAGTAACTACTATTATTCATAATAATAAATACTATTCATAATAAAATTAAAAGTAAGCTAAAAGAAAACAGTGGTAGTGTTAGTACAACAAGGAAAGCTACAGGTTTAGAACATGAAACAAGAGTAAACATGAGAACAATAAACGTGCGTGAGACAAGCGGCGGCGACGGCGAACACTGTGAGACAAAATATTATACTTTACCTTTACACGACCATTTTACGAAGACTTTAAACTTTCACGATTTGTTGACATTATTAAAGAATATTTATCGGGTATTTATCGCGTAGGTACCTTTTGTTAGTCGCCCCGTGACAAAAATCGCTGCAACGTAATGGAAACGTAGGGGAAAATAAAAATAAAAGGTATGTGATAAATACCCGATTATAATTTTCTTTAATACATTTTACGAAGAGCTTAGCAGAAATCATTTTGCTATTCCCAAGCTGTAGTAATTGTGATCTATTAAATCTCATAATAATATGCTTTGTATAGCAAACCAAACCAATTTGGTACCTATCAGAGATTTTTGAACGGTTATGGTGTTTTAGAAACGTTCTTGTTCCATTTCCATTTCCTACAGTATATCCGGGAAACCACAACAATTTGGTACCAGAGATTTTTGAACGTTTATGAAGTTATAGTGTTTTTGAAACGTGGTATTTCTTAGCCATTACCATTTCCTACAGTATATCCGGAAGGTACCACGCGAAGCTGCGGGCAGAAGATAGTAAAAATAAAAAGCTACCCCAAAACACCTCATGCGAAGGAAGTGACCGAACACTTTAGAGAAAGCCAATAAAGCTGATCGTCTACTGATGACGTAGCATAACTCGCTGCTATGAAATGATAGGTTAGCTATGTACTGCACTCATATGTTAATAAGTACCTTGTCGCACTAAACGCCCTTACCCAATGTCTTAAATGAGCGACGAAAACGACACGCAGGACGCGATTCGATCTTTAATCTATATCAGGCTCAGAGTAAAATACCTACGCCCACCGCGCCCCAGAGTTCGTCATACCATTGAATCAAAGTTAGGTTTTAATATCCCGCGTGCACTATGCACTATACTGAATTCAATAATAGAAAGAATTTACAAATAGTATTTACCATCGAAACATTGAGCTAACTGCAGACTGTTGAAAATATAATGCACTTGATCGCATCGTGTCGTGCCGTTTGACACTTACCTTTGACAACGGGTTAGCGAATAACAGTACACTGTCATTTAGTACTCTACTTATAGCGACAAGGTACTTGTACATATCAGTGAGCTAGTGTCGTGTTAGAGGAAAGTGCACTCTATGTATTGCACGGTACGGTGTGTAACCGTGTATAAGCACCTGGTTCACTCGACGATCCGCCAGGCACGCACGTCGCCGCCGCTGTAACACACGCATCGTTCACAACAAAGAAAAGAAATAAGGCAATAATACTTAAGTAACTTAGGGATTTAAGTTGTAAAACATACAAATTAACTTTAATAATTTCAAATTTAAGAGCGTGCCATACCTCAGCCAAAATTCAAATTTCGAGCAGGATATGATTGATATGATTTTCGTATGAGTGAGAAGCACAGAGCGATAGACGTGCTCCGTATTTTGCTCCGCCTATAGCAAAATGTGTGCA